>CM060613.1:46299557-46307057 GCA_030578255.1 Tiaroga cobitis | reverse complement strand
TTTCGGGCACTTTTGGGGTTCTTAACGTGCTCGAAAACTCTTGAAACTTTGCACACGGGACAAAACCCGCGGCCATCAGGGCCAGGCTGAAGCTGGTACCCGGGCGTGGCAGGGGGGCTCGACAGCGCCCCCTTGAACGGGTCAGACAATTTGGTCCATATATCCAACACGCTTTACCCTATTTGCTTCAAACTTGATGTGTATAATGTAGACACAAGCCAGATGTAGACCTGTGAAAGGATTGTTGATATCTTAGATGCTGTTGCCGTGACAACGCATCAAACTTTAATATTCTTTTTGGATACTTTTGAGATTCTTAGCGCACTTTTGGGGCCCTTAACGTGCTCAAAAACTCTTGAAACTTTGCACACGGGTCAGAAACCGCGGCCATCAGGGCCGGGCTGAAGCTGGTACCCGGGCGTGGCAGGGGGGCTCGACAGCGCCCCCTGGAATGGGGTCCGAAAACTTGGTCCATAAATCAAACAGGCTTTACCCGATTTGCTTCAAACTTGATGTGTATAATGTAGACACACGCCAGATTTAGACCTGTGAAAGGATTGTTGATATCTTAGATGCTGTTGCCGTGACAACGCATCAAACTTTAATATTCTTTTTGGATACTTTTGAGACTCTCAGCGCACTTTGGGGGCCCTTAACGTGCACGAAAACTCTTGAAACTTTGCACACGGGTCAGAACCCGCGGCCATCAGGGCCGGGCTGAAGCTGGTACCCGGGCGTGGCAGGGAGGCTCGACAGCGCCCCCTGGAACGAGGTCCGAAAACTTGGTCCATAAATCAAACACGCTTGCATGTAATAATATGAAACTCGGGTATCACTTTATAATAACTACACGCTAATAATCATTAGTTAAGCATGAGTAAACAGTTAATTCATCATTCATAAAGCATTAATAGACATTAATAAGCAGTTTATAAATACAGCTATAAATGCTTTCTTCTTGATTTACAAGCATATCTATAATTTATTTAATACTTGTATTTTCATCCTTAATTAATGATCAATTTATTATTTCTAAATGAATAATTGCATTTTTTATAAACCAGTTATTTAACAGTTTTCAGTGGTTCATAAGATTACTTAGAACGTGTAAGTAAATGATTAATAAACTATTTAAATGTACATTCATACATCTTATTATTCAGACATATAGTGATGGTTACTTAGTGTGTTAATAAATGCTTTATTAACATGTATTTATGCTGTAATTCAGGGTTAATTCGGGTAGTTATAAAGCATTTAGTAGTGGTCAGTTAACTATTTTGTGAGCTAATCTAAAGTGAGGACTATTCATGCCTTGTAAAGCATTTATAAAGGAGATTTAAAGGCTGTTAAATATTTCTATGTTCTGTATCACTGTGTTGTGTTTGTTACATTTTACTGTTTAGAAGATTGATGCGCCTTCAAATCTCCTTTATAAATGCTTTACAAGGCATGAATAGTCCTCACTTTAGATTAGCTCACAAAATAGTTAACTGACCACTACTAAATGCTTTATAACTACCTGTATTTACTACATTTACTTACACTTTCTAAGTGATCTTATGAATGACTGACAACTCTTGTTTGTAAATAATGCTATACTTCATTTAGAAATTATTAATTGATCCTTAACAAGGTATGAAAATACAATTATTAAACGCATTATAGATATGCTTATAAATCAAGAAAAAAGCGTTTATAGCTGTATTTATAAACTGCTTATTAATGTCTATTAATGCTTTATAAATGATGAATTAACTGTTTACTCATGCTTAACAAATGATTAATAGCATGCAGTTATTATAAAGTGTTACCGAAACTCGGTACACATATAGATCTCATCGGTTTATATATCCTTTGTACTTTTACTTTTTACCCCAGCCCAACAGGAAGTCGGCTATTATGGTTTGTTTGGAAGCGTATGCCCCTGGAATTCGATATACTCCTCCTAGAGAATTCAACCAATCGCAACGAAACTCGGTCAGCATGATGTCAAGACATTGAGGATGAAAAATTGCCAGGGGATTTTTGATATCTCGAACGGTTTGGCCGTGACGAGGAAACGAATTTATGGCGAATAATGGAAACAGGAAGTGTGTTATAACTTCTGCATACATTAACTGATCTTGATGAAACTTCAACAGTGTGTTCGCTGTGAGAGGCCGATCACATGGATGTGACTATTGTGAGTCAAAGTTATAGCGCCACCAACTGGCAGCAGGAAGTGTGTCACTTTCAAAATACTTTGAAATCACCCTCTTATTTTTACCCGATTTGCTTCAAACTTGATGTGTATAATGTAAATACACGGCAGATGTAGACCTGTGAAAGGATTATTGATATCTTAGATACTGTTGCCATGGCAACGCATCAAACTTTAATATTCTTTTTGGATGCTTTTGAGACTCTTAGCATGCCTGAAATTGCTTAAAATTGCATGAAACTTGACAGACAGATCACATTTATTAGCCAGTAGACATGTGCAAAGTTTCAGAAACGGGCGTGGTGCAGGGGCTCAGTAGCGCCACCTTTTGTGACAAAAGTGTGTGTGGGGGGGGGTTAGTTTCATCTACAGTTACAAAACTTTTTCAACTTGATGAAAATACATTAAAGATGCTAAATTGTGAACGGATATTGAATATCTCAAACGGTTTTGCTATGGCGAGGGATTATGTCAAAAAAAGAATCAGGAAATGTCTCATATCTTTCTAAAATGTAATTATACACCATTTATTTTTCTATAAAATTATACTAATATTAGAAGTAAACCCATTGTATTCCTTTTTTTCAATTTAAGATTTATGTTTAAGTTTAAAAACAGCCAGAATGGTTGTTTAGCCAAAAAAATAAAAAAAATAAAAATCATTCATAGTGCTTTACTGCCCTCTTGTGTTCAAAATCAGGTAGGCCAATTGATGCTACTATGGGAATATTTTCCCACCGTGACTCCGCTGGGGGCTTTAAAATCGCTAACTTGAAAGCGAAAGTAACGGACGTCTCCACAAGACGTGCAGCTGTGAGCATTTTTGTTTCATTTTAAAAGAAGCCCCATTTCGGGGGCGGATTTCTTGAATGTATTTTACAAAATCACAATGTTGTGTTTGATTGCGAGTATCCAAAAATAAGTAAACACTTTGCAGTTTGAATGATCTTCTTGAATAAAATGACGGAGTAGCCAATGTTTCCACTGTTCGATCGCGGACGTCCACACGGACATTGATAATGGTGGCGCGTGCAGAGCGCGTGCTTGAATTGTGAGTTCAATAGTCTATTATTTTTCACGGAAAACACAACAACAAAAGAGTATAATGATAGATTCGCTTAAATAGGCGCTTTTACATAAAATAGCCTATTCCGTCATCATCTTTTCAGTCAGCTCTTCACTCTCGTGATTAATGAAATTTGACTCCTGTTGCTGATATTTGCTGCAACTTTCGTTCAGCTCACAATTTAGTAAGCAAACACGCTTCAAATGTGTTTATTTTATTTTTGTGTATATATATGTGTGTATATATATATATATATATATATATATATATATATAGCTTATGTTTCAAATATGAGTTAATTAACAATCGTTGGAAAGAATGATACTTTTAAACATATCACTAAACCGTCATTAGGTGTCGCCAGGCGACCGTCTTAATGAGCGAGTCATTGATTCATTCGTTCAAACGATTCGTTCGAACGGCTGAGTCATTCATGAATGAGACAGATTATGGATTGGTCGTTGAATCTTTGAGTCAACCGATTTGTTCAAAATGCTGAATCATTCAGTAATGAGAACGCGTTGCTGTGAGATGCTCGATGGTTCTGCTGTGATCTTTGTTGAACTATTTTCGCTGCTGAAACAGAAAAAAAGTCAATATTGCATCTAAAATGTAAGTGATTTGACGTGTGTGTGTGTGTGTGATTGTGTCTGTTACAGTGATTGTTTAACCCTTGTTAAAGTTTAGGCTTTGTATTTTTGGATATATATCTTTTTATATATAAAAAAATTGCATACAACCCATATATTTTAAATGTATTGTTTGCTTTAAATTACATTGAGATTTGTATGTTTGGTAATTGAACCTGAATGAATTTTAAATGAATGTGCGATATTTCAGATCATATTTTTGTTTTCCTTAAAATTTGAACTAACACTAACTTTACTCTCATCTGAATGCTAGATTATTTATTTATGTATAAAATAAAAACACATTTGATTTTTCTTTTTTAATCAATGTAGAATGTGTAACTGAAAAAATAAACAGATTAGGGCTCTGTTCGAGAACAAGAAATGAAAACCAATGCAATATGATGAATGTCCAAAAGATTTTTTTGCTTTTAAACTATGTGTGTGTGTGTGTGTGTGTGTAAGAGATTTTGGTTGGGTGACAGTTGTAGTTTACAGTTTGACAAAAGCACAATGTTGTGTTTTATTGCGATTGTACAGAAATATAAGTAAACACTTTGTAGTTTGAATAATGTCCTGTATGAACAAAAGGACGGAGTATGTTTTTATGTCTACATTGTTCAATCACGCCTCACACACACACACACACACACACAAAAACTATTTTTCTAATCAGATCAGGCAAATATTCTGTCTTGGCACACTTCATATAACTTTCAAACTTGTGTACTTATTTCATGTGTCCATTAAGTCCATGAGACCGTAGGGTGTCTCATTTTTCATTTTAGGTTTCAGAAGGTTGCTCACGCATACTTTGTGGTTGATATGTGCCCTCAATGCACACTTTTGCAGAGCCCACACTGATGCAAGCTCTACAGCACACATCTTCTCAAAGGTCAAAGCGGGGTTACGTTATTGCCCGTCACGCACAGTAACCCTAAAGGCACCGGGGTGGCGGTGCCACCGGCTTGTTTATATATATATATATATATATATATATATATATATATATATATATATATAAATATAGCTGCGAGCAGCGATGAAGGGCCAAAGCCGGCGGCACCGCCACTCCGGTGCCTTTAGGTAATTAAAGGCACCGGGGTTGCGGTGCCACCGGCTTGGGCCCGTAATCGCTGCTCGCAGCTATATTTTATTATTATTATTAGGGCCCAAGCCTTGAAAAGGCGAAGGCCCTATTGTTTTCCTTAGGATTATTATTTATTAGGGCCCAAGCCTTGAAAAGGCGAAGGCCCTATTGTTTTCCTTAGGATTATTATTTATTATTATTATTATTATTATTATTTTACTACCTTTTGGGCACTTTTGGGGGCCTTAACGTGCTCGAAAACTCTTGAAACTTTGCACACATCTCAGAACCCGCGGCCATCAGGGCCGGGCTGAAGCTGGTACCCGGGCGTGGCAGGGGGGCTCGACAGCGCCCCCTGGAACGGGGTTTGAACACTTGGTCCATAAATCAAACACGCTTGCATGTAATAATATGAAACTCAGTACACATATAGATCTCATCGGTTCATATATACTTCATGCTCTTACTTTTTACCCCAGCCCAACAGGAAGTCGGCTATTAAGGGTTGTTTGGAAAACACATGCAATGGAATGTGAAATACTCCTCCTAGAGAATTCAAACACACGGCACGAAACTCGGTCAGCATGAAGTCAAGACACTGAGGATGAAAAATTGCCAGGGGATTTTTGATATCTCGAACGGTTTGGCCGTGGCGAGTAAACGAAATTATGGCGAGAAACGTGAAACAGGAAGTGTGTTATAACTACTGCATACATTAACTAATCTTGATGAAACTTCAGCAGTGTGTTCGTTGTAAGAGCCCGATCACATGGATGTGACTATTGTGAGTCAAAGTTATAGCGCCACCAACTGGAAGCAGGAAGTGTGTCACTTTCAAAATGCTTTTAAATCACCCTCTTATTTTTACCCGATTTGCTTCAAACTTCATGTGCATAATGTAGACACACGCCAGATGTAGACCTGTGAAAGGATTATTGATATCTTAGATACTGTTGCCATGGCAATGCATCAAACATTAATATTCCTTTTTTTAAGCTTTTTCATGCTTTTTTATGCTTTCGGGCACTTTTGGGGTTCTTAACGTGCTCGAAAACTCTTGAAACTTTGCACACGGGACAAAACCCGCGGCCATCAGGGCCAGGCTGAAGCTGGTACCCGGGCGTGGCAGGGGGGCTCGACAGCGCCCCCTTGAACGGGTCAGACAATTTGGTCCATATATCCAACACGCTTTACCCTATTTGCTTCAAACTTGATGTGTATAATGTAGACACAAGCCAGATGTAGACCTGTGAAAGGATTGTTGATATCTTAGATGCTGTTGCCGTGACAACGCATCAAACTTTAATATTCTTTTTGGATACTTTTGAGATTCTTAGCGCACTTTTGGGGCCCTTAACGTGCTCAAAAACTCTTGAAACTTTGCACACGGGTCAGAAACCGCGGCCATCAGGGCCGGGCTGAAGCTGGTACCCGGGCGTGGCAGGGGGGCTCGACAGCGCCCCCTGGAATGGGGTCCGAAAACTTGGTCCATAAATCAAACAGGCTTTACCCGATTTGCTTCAAACTTGATGTGTATAATGTAGACACACGCCAGATTTAGACCTGTGAAAGGATTGTTGATATCTTAGATGCTGTTGCCGTGACAACGCATCAAACTTTAATATTCTTTTTGGATACTTTTGAGACTCTCAGCGCACTTTGGGGGCCCTTAACGTGCTCAAAAACTCTTGAAACTTTGCACACGGGTCAGAACCCGTGGCCATCAGGGCCGGGCTGAAGCTGGTACCCGGGCGTGGCAGGGGGGCTCGACAGTGCCCCCTGGAACGGGGTCCGAAAACTTGGTCCATAAATCAAACACGCTTGAATGTAATAATATGAAACTCGGTACACATATAGATCTCATCGATTCATATATCCTTTGTACTTTTACTTTTTACCCCAGCCCAACAGGAAGTCGGCTATTATGGTTTGTTTGGAAGCGTATGCCCCTGGAATTCGATATACTCCTCCTAGAGAATTCAACCAATCGCCACGAAACTCGGTCAGCATGAAGTCAAGACATTGAGGATGAAAAGTTGCCAGGGGATTTTTGATATCTCGAACGGTTTGGCTGTGGCGAGGAAACGAATTTATGGCGAATAAAGGAAACAGGAAGTGTGTTATAACTTCTGCATACATTAACTGATCTTGATGAAACTTCAGCAGTGTGTTCGCTGTAAGAGTCCGATCACATGGATGTGACTATTGTGAGTCAAAGTTATAGCGCCACCAACTGGCAGCAGGAAGTGTGTCACTTCCTAAAGGCTTTGAAATCACCCTCTTATTTTTACCCAATTTGCTTCAAACTTTATGTGTATAATGTAGACACACGGCAGATGTAGACCTGAGAAAGGATTATTGATATCTTAGATACTGTTGCCGTGGCAACGCATCAAACTTTATTATTCTTTGTTGATGCTTTTGAGACTCTTAACATACTTGAAATTGCATGAAACCCGACAGACACATCACATTTATTAGACAGTAGACATGTGCAGAGTTTCAGAAACGG
>CM060613.1:46132057-46297057 GCA_030578255.1 Tiaroga cobitis | reverse complement strand
TCTGCAAAAGTGTGTGTGTGTGTGTGAGGCGTGATTGAACAATGTAGACATATATATATATATATATATATAAAGGCACCGGGGTGGCGGTGCCACCGGCTTGTTTATATATATATATATATATATATATATATATATATATATATATATATATATGAATATAGCTGCGAGCAGCGATGAAGGGCCAAAGCCGGCGGCACCGCCACTCCGGTGCCTTTAGGTAACTAAAGGCACCGGGGTTGCGGTGCCACCGGCTTGGGCCCGTAATCGCTGCTCGCAGCTATATTTTATTATTATTATTATTATTTTACTACCTTTTGGGCACTTTTGGGGGCCTTAACGTGCTCAAAAACTCTTGAAACTTTGCACACGGGTCAGAACCCGCGGCCATCAGGGCCGGGCTGAAGCTGGTACCCGGGCATGGCAGGGGGGCTCGACAGCGCCCCCTGGAACGGGGTTTGAACACTTGGTCCATAAATCAAACACGCTTGCATGTAATAATATGAAACTCAGTACACATATAGATCTCATCGGTTCATATATACTTCATGCTCTTACTTTTTACCCCAGCCCAACAGGAAGTCGGCTATTAAGGGTTGTTTGGAAAACACATGCAATGGAATGTGAAATACTCCTCCTAGAGAATTCAAACACACGGCACGAAACTCGGTCAGCATGAAGTCAAGACACTGAGGATGAAAAATTGCCAGGGGATTTTTGATATCTCGAACGGTTTGGCCGTGGCGAGTAAACGAAATTATGGCGAGAAACGTGAAACAGGAAGTGTGTTATAACTACTGCATACATTAACTAATCTTGATGAAACTTCAGCAGTGTGTTCGTTGTAAGAGCCCGATCACATGGATGTGACTATTGTGAGTCAAAGTTATAGCGCCACCAACTGGAAGCAGGAAGTGTGTCACTTTCAAAATGCTTTTAAATCACCCTCTTATTTTTACCCGATTTGCTTCAAACTTCATGTGCATAATGTAGACACACGCCAGATGTAGACCTGTGAAAGGATTATTGATATCTTAGATACTGTTGCCATGGCAATGCATCAAACATTAATATTCCTTTTTTTAAGCTTTTTCATGCTTTTTTATGCTTTCGGGCACTTTTGGGGTTCTTAACGTGCTCGAAAACTCTTGAAACTTTGCACACGGGACAAAACCCGCGGCCATCAGGGCCAGGCTGAAGCTGGTACCCGGGCGTGGCAGAGGGGCTCGACAGCGCCCCCTTGAACGGGTCAGACAATTTGGTCCATATATCCAACACGCTTTACCCTATTTGCTTCAAACTTGATGTGTATAATGTAGACACAAGCCAGATGTAGACCTGTGAAAGGATTGTTGATATCTTAGATGCTGTTGCCGTGACAACGCATCAAACTTTAATATTCTTTTTGGATACTTTTGAGATTCTTAGCGCACTTTTGGGGCCCTTAACGTGCTCAAAAACTCTTGAAACTTTGCACACGGGTCAGAAACCGCGGCCATCAGGGCCGGGCTGAAGCTGGTACCCGGGCGTGGCAGGGGGGCTCGACAGCGCCCCCTGGAATGGGGTCCGAAAACTTGGTCCATAAATCAAACAGGCTTTACCCGATTTGCTTCAAACTTGATGTGTATAATGTAGACACACGCCAGATTTAGACCTGTGAAAGGATTGTTGATATCTTAGATGCTGTTGCCGTGACAACGCATCAAACTTTAATATTCTTTTTGGATACTTTTGAGACTCTCAGCGCACTTTGGGGGCCCTTAACGTGCTCAAAAACTCTTGAAACTTTGCACACGGGTCAGAACCCGTGGCCATCAGGGCCGGGCTGAAGCTGGTACCCGGGCGTGGCAGGGGGGCTCGACAGTGCCCCCTGGAACGGGGTCCGAAAACTTGGTCCATAAATCAAACACGCTTGAATGTAATAATATGAAACTCGGTACACATATAGATCTCATCGATTCATATATCCTTTGTACTTTTACTTTTTACCCCAGCCCAACAGGAAGTCGGCTATTATGGTTTGTTTGGAAGCGTATGCCCCTGGAATTCGATATACTCCTCCTAGAGAATTCAACCAATCGCCACGAAACTCGGTCAGCATGAAGTCAAGACATTGAGGATGAAAAGTTGCCAGGGGATTTTTGATATCTCGAATGGTTTGGCTGTGGCGAGGAAACGAATTTATGGCGAATAAAGGAAACAGGAAGTGTGTTATAACTTCTGCATACATTAACTGATCTTGATGAAACTTCAGCAGTGTGTTCGCTGTAAGAGTCCGATCACATGGATGTGACTATTGTGAGTCAAAGTTATAGCGCCACCAACTGGCAGCAGGAAGTGTGTCACTTCCTAAAGGCTTTGAAATCACCCTCTTATTTTTACCCAATTTGCTTCAAACTTTATGTGTATAATGTAGACACACGGCAGATGTAGACCTGAGAAAGGATTATTGATATCTTAGATACTGTTGCCGTGGCAACGCATCAAACTTTATTATTCTTTGTTGATGCTTTTGAGACTCTTAACATACTTGAAATTGCATGAAACCCGACAGACACATCACATTTATTAGACAGTAGACATGTGCAGAGTTTCAGAAACGGGCATGGTGAGAGCAATTAGAGAATAATGTTTAAGTTTAAAAACAGCCAGAATGGTTGTTTAGTCAAAAAATTTTTTTTTCCAAATCATACATAGTGTTATACTGCCCTCTTGTGTTCAAAATCAGGTAAAAAGCGAAAGTAAAATAAGGACGTCTGCACAATTCATTAATAATGGTGCAGAGTAGAGTGAGCTTTTTCAATTAATTCCTATGGAAGTAGGAATGAACTAAACAACGTTCGCTCTGTTCTGCTCGTCCCTCACCGTGGGCGCGCAGAGTTATGAATGCCCGTGCAGCCGTGAGCATTTTAGTTTCATTTTAAAATTAGCGCCATTTCGGGGGACGTATTACTTTAATTTATTTAACAAAAACACAATGTTGTGTTTAATTGCGAGTGTACACAAATATAAGTAAACACTTTGACGTTTGAATGATGTCCTGTATGAAGAAAATGACGGAGTATGTTTCACTGTTCAATCGCGCTGAGCCACCCAGACCCCCACACACACACTGACACACACACACACACACACACACACACACACACACACACACACACACACACACACACACAAACACACACACACACACACACACACAATAATAAAACATTCAACCTAACATATACAAATTACACTGCTATGTTGAAATAGTCAGTAGTACAATTTGTATCATTCACAGTAAGCACCGCTCCACTGTGATTTTTCCAAGCACATTTTTGCACAAGTGAAGAGGATGATTTTTTCCGTCGATATTGGAACGTGAGTGAAGTACAAAGCCTGTAATAAAGAATAGTTTAGCATCCAAATACATCGCAAATGTTGCAACATTTAGATTCTAAAGAGAGATTTACGTGAGCCTAACACCACTTACTTTTACTTTTGTTTTAAATTATTTCGTTTTGGCTTTATTATAGTTATTTTTTTATTTGTGTTCTGTTCTGAATATCATTAAATTTAAAGGATTTGTTGTGGAATATTTTGAGTGTATAATCAAATAACACTAAACCGTCACTAGGTGTCGCCAGGCGACCGTCTTAATGAGCGGGTCATTGATTCATTCGTTCAAACGATTCGTTTGAACGACTGAGTCATTCATGAATGAGACAGATGTTTATGGATTGGTCATTGAATCTTTGAGTCAACCAATTTGTTCAAAATGCTGAATCATTCAGTAATGAGAAAACACGTTGCTGTGAGATGCAATGGTTCTGCTGTGATCTTTGTTTAACTATTTTCGCTGCTGAAACAGAAGAACAGTCAATATTGCATCTAAAATGTAAGTGACTTGACACGTGTGTGTGTGTGTGTGTGTGTGTGTGCGTGTGAGTGCGTGCGTGCGTGTGTGTGTGTGTGTGTGTGTGTGTGTGCAATCAATCCCAGGTAAGAGGCATGAATAATGAGAATTGGACTTCTAGGAGTGAGGTTAATATTCCGGAGATGGTTCCCTCGGATTGTGAAAAGGAGGCGGCGCGGGAGTGGCCAGGCATTGCGCTACTTCTGTTTCAAAGTTTAAAACAATGCTAATATCATTTTTTTGAACGATTTCATTACAAATGTTTATTTTATATATTTATAAAATATTATAAAATATAATAACTATGTTTTGTCCTATTAACAAAAGACAGGCAATGTACTATTAACAAATGTTAATAGTTTTTTAAAAGTTAAAATGATACTTTATGCATTTGTTTTGTGTCAGATGATTAACAATATAAATTAAACAAAGCTTAAAACAAACAAAATAATAAAACGAAAACAAAGCTTGAACATTTTATTTAATTGAAAAGCCTTTTTGAAATAAAATGTGTTTTTTTCCCTCTGAAATAGCAAAAGCATCGCACACTTAGCTGTACCTGCTCTAAATAAATAATAGTATTTAAATAAAAATACAAAATCGAAATAAATAAATTATATAAAACAAAATCAAATCAAAGAAAATAAATCTTATTAAAGTTATGCAGGCACACATTTAACAATAATTTTCAAGTGACAAATAAAATCAATCAAAATTCCTTACACATGGAGTTAATCCTGACGATTCCTGAGGCGCCTTTCCTCATGACACTCGCTTTTTTTTTCGAAGATATATTTTCTTTGGTTTGATTTTGTTTTTGTAATAATTTATTTTATTTAGTTCGATTTTGTATTTTTATTGAATTACTCTTTTTTATTTAGAGCAGGTACAGCTAGTGTGTGATGCTTTTGCTATTTCAGAGGAAAACAATAATTTTATTTAATTAATAATTTTTGTTTCAGTCCACCATATAATTATGTTGTGTTTGATCTATGGAAAAAAGTTAGTTGTGAAATGGTTGAATATTAACAAAAGTTAATAGTTTTTTACAAGTTAGAATAATACGATATATATATATATATAAACAAGCCGGTGGCACCGCCACCCCGGTGCCTTTACGGTTACTGTGCATGACGGGCAATATCGTAACTCCGCTTTGACCTTTGAGAAGATGTGTGCTATAGAGCTTGCATTGGTGTGGGCTCTGCAAAAGTGTGTGTGTGTGTGTGAGGCGTGATTGAACAATGTAGACATATATATATATATATATATAAAGGCACCGGGGTGGCGGTGCCACCGGCTTGTTTATATATATATATATATATATATATATATATATATATATATATATATATATATATATATATATGAATATAGCTGCGAGCAGCGATGAAGGGCCAAAGCCGGCGGCACCGCCACTCCGGTGCCTTTAGGTAACTAAAGGCACCGGGGTTGCGGTGCCACCGGCTTGGGCCCGTAATCGCTGCTCGCAGCTATATTTATTATTATTATTATTATTTTACTACCTTTTGGGCACTTTTGGGGGCCTTAACGTGCTCGAAAACTCTTGAAACTTTGCACACATCTCAGAACCCGCGGCCATCAGGGCCGGGCTGAAGCTGGTACCCGGGCGTGGCAGGGGGGCTCGACAGCGCCCCCTGGAACGGGGTTTGAACACTTGGTCCATAAATCAAACACGCTTGCATGTAATAATATGAAACTCAGTACACATATAGATCTCATCGGTTCATATATACTTCATGCTCTTACTTTTTACCCCAGCCCAACAGGAAGTCGGCTATTAAGGGTTGTTTGGAAAACACATGCAATGGAATGTGAAATACTCCTCCTAGAGAATTCAAACACACGGCACGAAACTCGGTCAGCATGAAGTCAAGACACTGAGGATGAAAAATTGCCAGGGGATTTTTGATATCTCGAACGGTTTGGCCGTGGCGAGTAAACGAAATTATGGCGAGAAACGTGAAACAGGAAGTGTGTTATAACTACTGCATACATTAACTAATCTTGATGAAACTTCAGCAGTGTGTTCGTTGTAAGAGCCCGATCACATGGATGTGACTATTGTGAGTCAAAGTTATAGCGCCACCAACTGGAAGCAGGAAGTGTGTCACTTTCAAAATGCTTTTAAATCACCCTCTTATTTTTACCCGATTTGCTTCAAACTTCATGTGCATAATGTAGACACACGCCAGATGTAGACCTGTGAAAGGATTATTGATATCTTAGATACTGTTGCCATGGCAATGCATCAAACATTAATATTCCTTTTTTTAAGCTTTTTCATGCTTTTTTATGCTTTCGGGCACTTTTGGGGTTCTTAACGTGCTCGAAAACTCTTGAAACTTTGCACACGGGACAAAACCCGCGGCCATCAGGGCCAGGCTGAAGCTGGTACCCGGGCGTGGCAGGGGGGCTCGACAGCGCCCCCTTGAACGGGTCAGACAATTTGGTCCATATATCCAACACGCTTTACCCTATTTGCTTCAAACTTGATGTGTATAATGTAGACACAAGCCAGATGTAGACCTGTGAAAGGATTGTTGATATCTTAGATGCTGTTGCCGTGACAACGCATCAAACTTTAATATTCTTTTTGGATACTTTTGAGATTCTTAGCGCACTTTTGGGGCCCTTAACGTGCTCAAAAACTCTTGAAACTTTGCACACGGGTCAGAAACCGCGGCCATCAGGGCCGGGCTGAAGCTGGTACCCGGGCGTGGCAGGGGGGCTCGACAGCGCCCCCTGGAATGGGGTCCGAAAACTTGGTCCATAAATCAAACAGGCTTTACCCGATTTGCTTCAAACTTGATGTGTATAATGTAGACACACGCCAGATTTAGACCTGTGAAAGGATTGTTGATATCTTAGATGCTGTTGCCGTGACAACGCATCAAACTTTAATATTCTTTTTGGATACTTTTGAGACTCTCAGCGCACTTTGGGGGCCCTTAACGTGCTCAAAAACTCTTGAAACTTTGCACACGGGTCAGAACCCGTGGCCATCAGGGCCGGGCTGAAGCTGGTACCCGGGCGTGGCAGGGGGGCTCGACAGTGCCCCCTGGAACGGGGTCCGAAAACTTGGTCCATAAATCAAACACGCTTGAATGTAATAATATGAAACTCGGTACACATATAGATCTCATCGATTCATATATCCTTTGTACTTTTACTTTTTACCCCAGCCCAACAGGAAGTCGGCTATTATGGTTTGTTTGGAAGCGTATGCCCCTGGAATTCGATATACTCCTCCTAGAGAATTCAACCAATCGCCACGAAACTCGGTCAGCATGAAGTCAAGACATTGAGGATGAAAAGTTGCCAGGGGATTTTTGATATCTCGAACGGGTTGGCTGTGGCGAGGAAACGAATTTATGGCGAATAAAGGAAACAGGAAGTGTGTTATAACTTCTGCATACATTAACTGATCTTGATGAAACTTCAGCAGTGTGTTCGCTGTAAGAGTCCGATCACATGGATGTGACTATTGTGAGTCAAAGTTATAGCGCCACCAACTGGCAGCAGGAAGTGTGTCACTTCCTAAAGGCTTTGAAATCACCCTCTTATTTTTACCCAATTTGCTTCAAACTTAATGTGTATAATGTAGACACACGGCAGATGTAGACCTGAGAAAGGATTATTGATATCTTAGATACTGTTGCCGTGGCAACGCATCAAACTTTATTATTCTTTGTTGATGCTTTTGAGACTCTTAACATACTTGAAATTGCATGAAACCCGACAGACACATCACATTTATTAGACAGTAGACATGTGCAGAGTTTCAGAAACGGGCATGGTGAGAGCAATTAGAGAATAATGTTTAAGTTTAAAAACAGCCAGAATGGTTGTTTAGTCAAAAAAATTTTTTTTCCAAATCATACATAGTGTTATACTGCCCTCTTGTGTTCAAAATCAGGTAAAAAGCGAAAGTAAAATAAGGACGTCTGCACAATTCATTAATAATGGTGCAGAGTAGAGTGAGCTTTTTCAATTAATTCCTATGGAAGTAGGAATGAACTAAACAACGTTCGCTCTGTTCTGCTCGTCCCTCACCGTGGGCGCGCAGAGTTATGAATGCCCGTGCAGCCGTGAGCATTTTAGTTTCATTTTAAAATTAGCGCCATTTCGGGGGACGTATTACTTTAATTTATTTAACAAAAACACAATGTTGTGTTTAATTGCGAGTGTACACAAATATAAGTAAACACTTTGACGTTTGAATGATGTCCTGTATGAAGAAAATGACGGAGTATGTTTCACTGTTCAATCGCGCTGAGCCACCCAGACCCCCACACACACACTGACACACACACACACACACACACACACACACACACACACACACACACACACACACACACACACACACACACACACAATAATAAAACATTCAACCTAACATATACAAATTACACTGCTATGTTGAAATAGTCAGTAGTACAATTTGTATCATTCACAGTAAGCACCGCTCCACTGTGATTTTTCCAAGCACATTTTTGCACAAGTGAAGAGGATGATTTTTTCCGTCGATATTGGAACGTGAGTGAAGTACAAAGCCTGTAATAAAGAATAGTTTAGCATCCAAATACATCGCAAATGTTGCAACATTTAGATTCTAAAGAGAGATTTACGTGAGCCTAACACCACTTACTTTTACTTTTGTTTTAAATTATTTCGTTTTGGCTTTATTATAGTTATTTTTTTATTTGTGTTCTGTTCTGAATATCATTAAATTTAAAGGATTTGTTGTGGAATATTTTGAGTGTATAATCAAATAACACTAAACCGTCACTAGGTGTCGCCAGGCGACCGTCTTAATGAGCGGGTCATTGATTCATTCGTTCAAACGATTCGTTTGAACGACTGAGTCATTCATGAATGAGACAGATGTTTATGGATTGGTCATTGAATCTTTGAGTCAACCAATTTGTTCAAAATGCTGAATCATTCAGTAATGAGAAAACACGTTGCTGTGAGATGCAATGGTTCTGCTGTGATCTTTGTTTAACTATTTTCGCTGCTGAAACAGAAGAACAGTCAATATTGCATCTAAAATGTAAGTGACTTGACACGTGTGTGTGTGTGTGTGTGTGTGTGTGTGTGTGTGTGTGCGTGTGAGTGCGTGCGTGCGTGTGTGTGTGTGTGTGTGCAATCAATCCCAGGTAAGAGGCATGAATAATGAGAATTGGACTTCTAGGAGTGAGGTTAATATTCCGGAGATGGTTCCCTCGGATTGTGAAAAGGAGGCGGCGCGGGAGTGGCCAGGCATTGCGCTACTTCTGTTTCAAAGTTTAAAACAATGCTAATATCATTTTTTTGAACGATTTCATTACAAATGTTTATTTTATATATTTATAAAATATTATAAAATATAATAACTATGTTTTGTCCTATTAACAAAAGACAGGCAATGTACTATTAACAAATGTTAATAGTTTTTTAAAAGTTAAAATGATACTTTATGCATTTGTTTTGTGTCAGATGATTAACAATATAAATTAAACAAAGCTTAAAACAAACAAAATAATAAAACGAAAACAAAGCTTGAACATTTTATTTAATTGAAAAGCCTTTTTGAAATAAAATGTGTTTTTTTCCCTCTGAAATAGCAAAAGCATCGCACACTTAGCTGTACCTGCTCTAAATAAATAATAGTATTTAAATAAAAATACAAAATCGAAATAAATAAATTATATAAAACAAAATCAAATCAAAGAAAATAAATCTTATTAAAGTTATGCAGGCACACATTTAACAATAATTTTCAAGTGACAAATAAAATCAATCAAAATTCCTTACACATGGAGTTAATCCTGACGATTCCTGAGGCGCCTTTCCTCATGACACTCGCTTTTTTTTTCGAAGATATATTTTCTTTGGTTTGATTTTGTTTTTGTAATAATTTATTTTATTTAGTTCGATTTTGTATTTTTATTGAATTACTCTTTTTTATTTAGAGCAGGTACAGCTAGTGTGTGATGCTTTTGCTATTTCAGAGGAAAACAATAATTTTATTTAATTAATAATTTTTGTTTCAGTCCACCATATAATTATGTTGTGTTTGATCTATGGAAAAAAGTTAGTTGTGAAATGGTTGAATATTAACAAAAGTTAATAGTTTTTTACAAGTTAGAATAATACGATATATATATATATATAAACAAGCCGGTGGCACCGCCACCCCGGTGCCTTTACGGTTACTGTGCATGACGGGCAATATCGTAACTCCGCTTTGACCTTTGAGAAGATGTGTGCTATAGAGCTTGCATTGGTGTGGGCTCTGCAAAAGTGTGTGTGTGTGTGTGAGGCGTGATTGAACAATGTAGACATATATATATATATATATATAAAGGCACCGGGGTGGCGGTGCCACCGGCTTGTTTATATATATATATATATATATATATATATATATATATATATATATATATGAATATAGCTGCGAGCAGCGATGAAGGGCCAAAGCCGGCGGCACCGCCACTCCGGTGCCTTTAGGTAACTAAAGGCACCGGGGTTGCGGTGCCACCGGCTTGGGCCCGTAATCGCTGCTCGCAGCTATATTTTATTATTATTATTATTATTTTACTACCTTTTGGGCACTTTTGGGGGCCTTAACGTGCTCAAAAACTCTTGAAACTTTGCACACGGGTCAGAACCCGCGGCCATCAGGGCCGGGCTGAAGCTGGTACCCGGGCATGGCAGGGGGGCTCGACAGCGCCCCCTGGAACGGGGTTTGAACACTTGGTCCATAAATCAAACACGCTTGCATGTAATAATATGAAACTCAGTACACATATAGATCTCATCGGTTCATATATACTTCATGCTCTTACTTTTTACCCCAGCCCAACAGGAAGTCGGCTATTAAGGGTTGTTTGGAAAACACATGCAATGGAATGTGAAATACTCCTCCTAGAGAATTCAAACACACGGCACGAAACTCGGTCAGCATGAAGTCAAGACACTGAGGATGAAAAATTGCCAGGGGATTTTTGATATCTCGAACGGTTTGGCCGTGGCGAGTAAACGAAATTATGGCGAGAAACGTGAAACAGGAAGTGTGTTATAACTACTGCATACATTAACTAATCTTGATGAAACTTCAGCAGTGTGTTCGTTGTAAGAGCCCGATCACATGGATGTGACTATTGTGAGTCAAAGTTATAGCGCCACCAACTGGAAGCAGGAAGTGTGTCACTTTCAAAATGCTTTTAAATCACCCTCTTATTTTTACCCGATTTGCTTCAAACTTCATGTGCATAATGTAGACACACGCCAGATGTAGACCTGTGAAAGGATTATTGATATCTTAGATACTGTTGCCATGGCAATGCATCAAACATTAATATTCCTTTTTTTAAGCTTTTTCATGCTTTTTTATGCTTTCGGGCACTTTTGGGGTTCTTAACGTGCTCGAAAACTCTTGAAACTTTGCACACGGGACAAAACCCGCGGCCATCAGGGCCAGGCTGAAGCTGGTACCCGGGCGTGGCAGGGGGGCTCGACAGCGCCCCCTTGAACGGGTCAGACAATTTGGTCCATATATCCAACACGCTTTACCCTATTTGCTTCAAACTTGATGTGTATAATGTAGACACAAGCCAGATGTAGACCTGTGAAAGGATTGTTGATATCTTAGATGCTGTTGCCGTGACAACGCATCAAACTTTAATATTCTTTTTGGATACTTTTGAGATTCTTAGCGCACTTTTGGGGCCCTTAACGTGCTCAAAAACTCTTGAAACTTTGCACACGGGTCAGAAACCGCGGCCATCAGGGCCGGGCTGAAGCTGGTACCCGGGCGTGGCAGGGGGGCTCGACAGCGCCCCCTGGAATGGGGTCCGAAAACTTGGTCCATAAATCAAACAGGCTTTACCCGATTTGCTTCAAACTTGATGTGTATAATGTAGACACACGCCAGATTTAGACCTGTGAAAGGATTGTTGATATCTTAGATGCTGTTGCCGTGACAACGCATCAAACTTTAATATTCTTTTTGGATACTTTTGAGACTCTCAGCGCACTTTGGGGGCCCTTAACGTGCTCAAAAACTCTTGAAACTTTGCACACGGGTCAGAACCCGTGGCCATCAGGGCCGGGCTGAAGCTGGTACCCGGGCGTGGCAGGGGGGCTCGACAGTGCCCCCTGGAACGGGGTCCGAAAACTTGGTCCATAAATCAAACACGCTTGAATGTAATAATATGAAACTCGGTACACATATAGATCTCATCGATTCATATATCCTTTGTACTTTTACTTTTTACCCCAGCCCAACAGGAAGTCGGCTATTATGGTTTGTTTGGAAGCGTATGCCCCTGGAATTCGATATACTCCTCCTAGAGAATTCAACCAATCGCCACGAAACTCGGTCAGCATGAAGTCAAGACATTGAGGATGAAAAGTTGCCAGGGGATTTTTGATATCTCGAACGGTTTGGCTGTGGCGAGGAAACGAATTTATGGCGAATAAAGGAAACAGGAAGTGTGTTATAACTTCTGCATACATTAACTGATCTTGATGAAACTTCAGCAGTGTGTTCGCTGTAAGAGTCCGATCACATGGATGTGACTATTGTGAGTCAAAGTTATAGCGCCACCAACTGGCAGCAGGAAGTGTGTCACTTCCTAAAGGCTTTGAAATCACCCTCTTATTTTTACCCAATTTGCTTCAAACTTTATGTGTATAATGTAGACACACGGCAGATGTAGACCTGAGAAAGGATTATTGATATCTTAGATACTGTTGCCGTGGCAACGCATCAAACTTTATTATTCTTTGTTGATGCTTTTGAGACTCTTAACATACTTGAAATTGCATGAAACCCGACAGACACATCACATTTATTAGACAGTAGACATGTGCAGAGTTTCAGAAACGGGCATGGTGAGAGCAATTAGAGAATAATGTTTAAGTTTAAAAACAGCCAGAATGGTTGTTTAGTCAAAAAAAAATTTTTTCCAAATCATACATAGTGTTATACTGCCCTCTTGTGTTCAAAATCAGGTAAAAAGCGAAAGTAAAATAAGGACGTCTGCACAATTCATTAATAATGGTGCAGAGTAGAGTGAGCTTTTTCAATTAATTCCTATGGAAGTAGGAATGAACTAAACAACGTTCGCTCTGTTCTGCTCGTCCCTCACCGTGGGCGCGCAGAGTTATGAATGCCCGTGCAGCCGTGAGCATTTTAGTTTCATTTTAAAATTAGCGCCATTTCGGGGGACATATTACTTTAATTTATTTAACAAAAACACAATGTTGTGTTTAATTGCGAGTGTACACAAATATAAGTAAACACTTTGACGTTTGAATGATGTCCTGTATGAAGAAAATGACGGAGTATGTTTCACTGTTCAATCGCGCTGAGCCACCCAGACCCCCACACACACACTGACACACACACACACACACACACACACACACACACACACACACACACACACACACACACACACACACACACACACACACACAAACACACACACACACACACACACAATAATAAAACATTCAACCTAACATATACAAATTACACTGCTATGTTGAAATAGTCAGTAGTACAATTTGTATCATTCACAGTAAGCACCGCTCCACTGTGATTTTTCCAAGCACATTTTTGCACAAGTGAAGAGGATGATTTTTTCCGTCGATATTGGAACGTGAGTGAAGTACAAAGCCTGTAATAAAGAATAGTTTAGCATCCAAATACATCGCAAATGTTGCAACATTTAGATTCTAAAGAGAGATTTACGTGAGCCTAACACCACTTACTTTTACTTTTGTTTTAAATTATTTCGTTTTGGCTTTATTATAGTTATTTTTTTATTTGTGTTCTGTTCTGAATATCATTAAATTTAAAGGATTTGTTGTGGAATATTTTGAGTGTATAATCAAATAACACTAAACCGTCACTAGGTGTCGCCAGGCGACCGTCTTAATGAGCGGGTCATTGATTCATTCGTTCAAACGATTCGTTTGAACGACTGAGTCATTCATGAATGAGACAGATGTTTATGGATTGGTCATTGAATCTTTGAGTCAACCAATTTGTTCAAAATGCTGAATCATTCAGTAATGAGAAAACACGTTGCTGTGAGATGCAATGGTTCTGCTGTGATCTTTGTTTAACTATTTTCGCTGCTGAAACAGAAGAACAGTCAATATTGCATCTAAAATGTAAGTGACTTGACACGTGTGTGTGTGTGTGTGTGTGTGTGTGCGTGTGAGTGCGTGCGTGCGTGTGTGTGTGTGTGTGTGTGTGTGTGTGTGCAATCAATCCCAGGTAAGAGGCATGAATAATGAGAATTGGACTTCTAGGAGTGAGGTTAATATTCCGGAGATGGTTCCCTCGGATTGTGAAAAGGAGGCGGCGCGGGAGTGGCCAGGCATTGCGCTACTTCTGTTTCAAAGTTTAAAACAATGCTAATATCATTTTTTTGAACGATTTCATTACAAATGTTTATTTTATATATTTATAAAATATTATAAAATATAATAACTATGTTTTGTCCTATTAACAAAAGACAGGCAATGTACTATTAACAAATGTTAATAGTTTTTTAAAAGTTAAAATGATACTTTATGCATTTGTTTTGTGTCAGATGATTAACAATATAAATTAAACAAAGCTTAAAACAAACAAAATAATAAAACGAAAACAAAGCTTGAACATTTTATTTAATTGAAAAGCCTTTTTGAAATAAAATGTGTTTTTTTCCCTCTGAAATAGCAAAAGCATCGCACACTTAGCTGTACCTGCTCTAAATAAATAATAGTATTTAAATAAAAATACAAAATCGAAATAAATAAATTATATAAAACAAAATCAAATCAAAGAAAATAAATCTTATTAAAGTTATGCAGGCACACATTTAACAATAATTTTCAAGTGACAAATAAAATCAATCAAAATTCCTTACACATGGAGTTAATCCTGACGATTCCTGAGGCGCCTTTCCTCATGACACTCGCTTTTTTTTTCGAAGATATATTTTCTTTGGTTTGATTTTGTTTTTGTAATAATTTATTTTATTTAGTTCGATTTTGTATTTTTATTGAATTACTCTTTTTTATTTAGAGCAGGTACAGCTAGTGTGTGATGCTTTTGCTATTTCAGAGGAAAACAATAATTTTATTTAATTAATAATTTTTGTTTCAGTCCACCATATAATTATGTTGTGTTTGATCTATGGAAAAAAGTTAGTTGTGAAATGGTTGAATATTAACAAAAGTTAATAGTTTTTTACAAGTTAGAATAATACGATATATATATATATATAAACAAGCCGGTGGCACCGCCACCCCGGTGCCTTTACGGTTACTGTGCATGACGGGCAATATCGTAACTCCGCTTTGACCTTTGAGAAGATGTGTGCTATAGAGCTTGCATTGGTGTGGGCTCTGCAAAAGTGTGTGTGTGTGTGTGAGGCGTGATTGAACAATGTAGACATATATATATATATATATATATAAAGGCACCGGGGTGGCGGTGCCACCGGCTTGTTTATATATATATATATATATATATATATATATATATATATATATGAATATAGCTGCGAGCAGCGATGAAGGGCCAAAGCCGGCGGCACCGCCACTCCGGTGCCTTTAGGTAACTAAAGGCACCGGGGTTGCGGTGCCACCGGCTTGGGCCCGTAATCGCTGCTCGCAGCTATATTTATTATTATTATTATTATTAGGGCCCAAGCCTTGAAAAGGCGAAGGCCCTATTGTTTTCCTTAGGATTATTATTTATTATTATTATTAGGGCCCAAGCCTTGAAAAGGCGAAGGCCCTATTGTTTTCCTTAGGATTATTAGGGCCCAAGCCTTGAAAAGGCGAAGGCCCTATTGTTTTCCTAAGGATTATTATTTATTATTATTATTATTATTATTATTATTATTTTACTACCTTTTGGGCACTTTTGGGGGCCTTAACGTGCTCGAAAACTCTTGAAACTTTGCACACATCTCAGAACCCGCGGCCATCAGGGCCGGGCTGAAGCTGGTACCCGGGCGTGGCAGGGGGGCTCGACAGCGCCCCCTGGAACGGGGTTTGAACACTTGGTCCATAAATCAAACACGCTTGCATGTAATAATATGAAACTCAGTACACATATAGATCTCATCGGTTCATATATACTTCATGCTCTTACTTTTTACCCCAGCCCAACAGGAAGTCGGCTATTAAGGGTTGTTTGGAAAACACATGCAATGGAATGTGAAATACTCCTCCTAGAGAATTCAAACACACGGCACGAAACTCGGTCAGCATGAAGTCAAGACACTGAGGATGAAAAATTGCCAGGGGATTTTTGATATCTCGAACGGTTTGGCCGTGGCGAGTAAACGAAATTATGGCGAGAAACGTGAAACAGGAAGTGTGTTATAACTACTGCATACATTAACTAATCTCGATGAAACTTCAGCAGTGTGTTCGTTGTAAGAGCCCGATCACATGGATGTGACTATTGTGAGTCAAAGTTATAGCGCCACCAACTGGAAGCAGGAAGTGTGTCACTTTCAAAATGCTTTTAAATCACCCTCTTATTTTTACCCGATTTGCTTCAAACTTCATGTGCATAATGTAGACACACGCCAGATGTAGACCTGTGAAAGGATTATTGATATCTTAGATACTGTTGCCATGGCAATGCATCAAACATTAATATTCCTTTTTTTAAGCTTTTTCATGGTTTTTTATGCTTTCGGGCACTTTTGGGGTTCTTAACGTGCTCAAAAACTCTTGAAACTTTGCACACGGGACAAAACCCGCGGCCATCAGGGCCAGGCTGAAGCTGGTACCCGGGCGTGGCAGGGGGGCTCGACAGCGCCCCCTTGAACGGGTCAGACAATTTGGTCCATATATCCAACACGCTTTACCCTATTTGCTTCAAACTTGATGTGTATAATGTAGACACAAGCCAGATGTAGACCTGTGAAAGGATTGTTGATATCTTAGATGCTGTTGCCGTGACAACGCATCAAACTTTAATATTCTTTTTGGATACTTTTGAGATTCTTAGCGCACTTTTGGGGCCCTTAACATGCTCAAAAACTCTTGAAACTTTGCACACGGGTCAGAAACCGCGGCCATCAGGGCCGGGCTGAAGCTGGTACCCGGGCGTGGCAGGGGGGCTCGACAGCGCCCCCTGGAATGGGGTCCGAAAACTTGGTCCATAAATCAAACAGGCTTTACCCGATTTGCTTCAAACTTGATGTGTATAATGTAGACACACGCCAGATTTAGACCTGTGAAAGGATTGTTGATATCTTAGATGCTGTTGCCGTGACAACGCATCAAACTTTAATATTCTTTTTGGATACTTTTGAGACTCTCAGCGCACTTTGGGGGCCCTTAACGTGCTCAAAAACTCTTGAAACTTTGCACACGGGTCAGAACCCGTGGCCATCAGGGCCGGGCTGAAGCTGGTACCCGGGCGTGGCAGGGGGGCTCGACAGTGCCCCCTGGAACGGGGTCCGAAAACTTGGTCCATAAATCAAACACGCTTGAATGTAATAATATGAAACTCGGTACACATATAGATCTCATCGATTCATATATCCTTTGTACTTTTACTTTTTACCCCAGCCCAACAGGAAGTCGGCTATTATGGTTTGTTTGGAAGCGTATGCCCCTGGAATTCGATATACTCCTCCTAGAGAATTCAACCAATCGCAACGAAACTCGGTCAGCATGATGTCAAGACATTGAGGATGAAAAATTGCCAGGGGATTTCTGATATCTCGAACGGTTTGGCCGTGACGAGGAAACGAATTTATGGCGAATAATGGAAACAGGAAGTGTGTTATAACTTCTGCATACATTAACTGATCTTGATGAAACTTCAACAGTGTGTTCGCTGTGAGAGGCCGATCACATGGATGTGACTATTGTGAGTCAAAGTTATAGCGCCACCAACTGGCAGCAGGAAGTGTGTCACTTTCAAAATACTTTGAAATCACCCTCTTATTTTTACCCGATTTGCTTCAAACTTGATGTGTATAATGTAAATACACGGCAGATGTAGACCTGTGAAAGGATTATTGATATCTTAGATACTGTTGCCATGGCAACGCATCAAACTTTAATATTCTTTTTGGATGCTTTTGAGACTCTTAGCATGCCTGAAATTGCTTAAAATTGCATGAAACTTGACAGACAGATCACATTTATTAGCCAGTAGACATGTGCAAAGTTTCAGAAACGGGCGTGGTGCAGGGGCTCAGTAGCGCCACCTTTTGTGGCAAAAGTGTGTGTGGGGGGGGGGTTAGTTTCATCTACAGTTACAAAACTTTTTCAACTTGATGAAAATACATTAAAGATGCTAAATTGTGAACGGATATTGAATATCTCAAACGGTTTTGCTATGGCGAGGGATTATGTCAAAAAAAGAATCAGGAAATGTCTCATATCTTTCTAAAATGTAATTATACACCATTTATTTTTCTATAAAATTATACTAATATTAGAAGTAAACCCATTGTATTCCTTTTTTTCAATTTAAGATTTATGTTTAAGTTTAAAAACAGCCAGAATGGTTGTTTAGCCAAAAAAATAAAAAAAAATAAAAATCATTCATAGTGCTTTACTGCCCTCTTGTGTTCAAAATCAGGTAGGCCAATTGATGCTACTATGGGAATATTTTCCCACCGTGACTCCGCTGGGGGCTTTAAAATCGCTAACTTGAAAGCGAAAGTAACGGACGTCTCCACAAGACGTGCAGCTGTGAGCATTTTTGTTTCATTTTAAAAGAAGCCCCATTTCGGGGGCGGATTTCTTGAATGTATTTTACAAAATCACAATGTTGTGTTTGATTGCGAGTATCCAAAAATAAGTAAACACTTTGCAGTTTGAATGATCTTCTTGAATAAAATGACGGAGTAGCCAATGTTTCCACTGTTCGATCGCGGACGTCCACACGGACATTGATAATGGTGGCGCGTGCAGAGCGCGTGCTTGAATTGTGAGTTCAATAGTCTATTATTTTTCACGGAAAACACAACAACAAAAGAGTATAATGATAGATTCGCTTAAATAGGCGCTTTTACATAAAATGCCTATTCCGTCATCATCTTTTCAGTCAGCTCTTCACTCTCGTGATTAATGAAATTTGACTCCTGTTGCTGATATTTGCTGCAACTTTCGTTCAGCTCACAATTTAGTAAGCAAACACGCTTCAAATGTGTTTATTTTATTTTTGTGTATATATGTGTATATATATATATATATATATATATATATATATATATATATATATATATATATATATATATATATATATATATATAGCTTATGTTTCAAATATGAGTTAATTAACAATCGTTGGAAAGAATGATACTTTTAAACATATCACTAAACCGTCATTAGGTGTCGCCAGGCGACCGTCTTAATGAGCGAGTCATTGATTCATTCGTTCAAACGATTCGTTCGAACGGCTGAGTCATTCATGAATGAGACAGATTATGGATTGGTCGTTGAATCTTTGAGTCAACCGATTTGTTCAAAATGCTGAATCATTCAGTAATGAGAACGCGTTGCTGTGAGATGCTCGATGGTTCTGCTGTGATCATTGTTTAACTATTTTCGCTGCTGAAACAGAAGAACAGTCAATATTGCATCTAAAATGTAAGTGACTTGACACGTGTGTGTGTGTGTGTGTGTGTGTGTGTGTGTGTGCGTGTGAGTGCGTGCGTGCGTGTGTGTGTGTGTGTGTGTGTGTGTGTGCAATCAATCCCAGGTAAGAGGCATGAATAATGAGAATTGGACTTCTAGGAGTGAGGTTAATATTCCGGAGATGGTTCCCTCGGATTGTGAAAAGGAGGCGGCGCGGGAGTGGCCAGGCATTGCGCTACTTCTGTTTCAAAGTTTAAAACAATGCTAATATCATTTTTTTGAACGATTTCATTACAAATGTTTATTTTATATATTTATAAAATATTATAAAATATAATAACTATGTTTTGTCCTATTAACAAAAGACAGGCAATGTACTATTAACAAATGTTAATAGTTTTTTAAAAGTTAAAATGATACTTTATGCATTTGTTTTGTGTCAGATGATTAACAATATAAATTAAACAAAGCTTAAAACAAACAAAATAATAAAACGAAAACAAAGCTTGAACATTTTATTTAATTGAAAAGCCTTTTTGAAATAAAATGTGTTTTTTTCCCTCTGAAATAGCAAAAGCATCGCACACTTAGCTGTACCTGCTCTAAATAAATAATAGTATTTAAATAAAAATACAAAATCGAAATAAATAAATTATATAAAACAAAATCAAATCAAAGAAAATAAATCTTATTAAAGTTATGCAGGCACACATTTAACAATAATTTTCAAGTGACAAATAAAATCAATCAAAATTCCTTACACATGGAGTTAATCCTGACGATTCCTGAGGCGCCTTTCCTCATGACACTCGCTTTTTTTTTCGAAGATATATTTTCTTTGGTTTGATTTTGTTTTTGTAATAATTTATTTTATTTAGTTCGATTTTGTATTTTTATTGAATTACTCTTTTTTATTTAGAGCAGGTACAGCTAGTGTGTGATGCTTTTGCTATTTCAGAGGAAAACAATAATTTTATTTAATTAATAATTTTTGTTTCAGTCCACCATATAATTATGTTGTGTTTGATCTATGGAAAAAAGTTAGTTGTGAAATGGTTGAATATTAACAAAAGTTAATAGTTTTTTACAAGTTAGAATAATACGATATATATATATATATAAACAAGCCGGTGGCACCGCCACCCCGGTGCCTTTACGGTTACTGTGCATGACGGGCAATATCGTAACTCCGCTTTGACCTTTGAGAAGATGTGTGCTATAGAGCTTGCATTGGTGTGGGCTCTGCAAAAGTGTGTGTGTGTGTGTGAGGCGTGATTGAACAATGTAGACATATATATATATATATATATATATAAAGGCACCGGGGTGGCGGTGCCACCGGCTTGTTTATATATATATATATATATATATATATGAATATAGCTGCGAGCAGCGATGAAGGGCCAAAGCCGGCGGCACCGCCACTCCGGTGCCTTTAGGTAACTAAAGGCACCGGGGTTGCGGTGCCACCGGCTTGGGCCCGTAATCGCTGCTCGCAGCTATATTTATTTATTATTATTATTATTATTTTACTACCTTTTGGGCACTTTTGGGGGCCTTAACGTGCTCGAAAACTCTTGAAACTTTGCACACATCTCAGAACCCGCGGCCATCAGGGCCGGGCTGAAGCTGGTACCCGGGCGTGGCAGGGGGGCTCGACAGCGCCCCCTGGAACGGGGTTTGAACACTTGGTCCATAAATCAAACACGCTTGCATGTAATAATATGAAACTCAGTACACATATAGATCTCATCGGTTCATATATACTTCATGCTCTTACTTTTTACCCCAGCCCAACAGGAAGTCGGCTATTAAGGGTTGTTTGGAAAACACATGCAATGGAATGTGAAATACTCCTCCTAGAGAATTCAAACACACGGCACGAAACTCGGTCAGCATGAAGTCAAGACACTGAGGATGAAAAATTGCCAGGGGATTTTTGATATCTCGAACGGTTTGGCCGTGGCGAGTAAACGAAATTATGGCGAGAAACGTGAAACAGGAAGTGTGTTATAACTACTGCATACATTAACTAATCTTGATGAAACTTCAGCAGTGTGTTCGTTGTAAGAGCCCGATCACATGGATGTGACTATTGTGAGTCAAAGTTATAGCGCCACCAACTGGAAGCAGGAAGTGTGTCACTTTCAAAATGCTTTTAAATCACCCTCTTATTTTTACCCGATTTGCTTCAAACTTCATGTGCATAATGTAGACACACGCCAGATGTAGACCTGTGAAAGGATTATTGATATCTTAGATACTGTTGCCATGGCAATGCATCAAACATTAATATTCCTTTTTTTAAGCTTTTTCATGCTTTTTTATGCTTTCGGGCACTTTTGGGGTTCTTAACGTGCTCGAAAACTCTTGAAACTTTGCACACGGGACAAAACCCGCGGCCATCAGGGCCAGGCTGAAGCTGGTACCCGGGCGTGGCAGGGGGGCTCGACAGCGCCCCCTTGAACGGGTCAGACAATTTGGTCCATATATCCAACACGCTTTACCCTATTTGCTTCAAACTTGATGTGTATAATGTAGACACAAGCCAGATGTAGACCTGTGAAAGGATTGTTGATATCTTAGATGCTGTTGCCGTGACAACGCATCAAACTTTAATATTCTTTTTGGATACTTTTGAGATTCTTAGCGCACTTTTGGGGCCCTTAACGTGCTCAAAAACTCTTGAAACTTTGCACACGGGTCAGAAACCGCGGCCATCAGGGCCGGGCTGAAGCTGGTACCCGGGCGTGGCAGGGGGGCTCGACAGCGCCCCCTGGAATGGGGTCCGAAAACTTGGTCCATAAATCAAACAGGCTTTACCCGATTTGCTTCAAACTTGATGTGTATAATGTAGACACACGCCAGATTTAGACCTGTGAAAGGATTGTTGATATCTTAGATGCTGTTGCCGTGACAACGCATCAAACTTTAATATTCTTTTTGGATACTTTTGAGACTCTCAGCGCACTTTGGGGGCCCTTAACGTGCTCAAAAACTCTTGAAACTTTGCACACGGGTCAGAACCCGTGGCCATCAGGGCCGGGCTGAAGCTGGTACCCGGGCGTGGCAGGGAGGCTCGACAGCGCCCCCTGGAACGAGGTCCGAAAACTTGGTCCATAAATCAAACACGCTTGCATGTAATAATATGAAACTCGGTACACATATAGATCTCATCGGTTTATATATCCTTTGTACTTTTACTTTTTACCCCAGCCCAACAGGAAGTCGGCTATTATGGTTTGTTTGGAAGCGTATGCCCCTGGAATTCGATATACTCCTCCTAGAGAATTCAACCAATCGCAACGAAACTCGGTCAGCATGATGTCAAGACATTGAGGATGAAAAATTGCCAGGGGATTTTTGATATCTCGAACGGTTTGGCCGTGACGAGGAAACGAATTTATGGCGAATAATGGAAACAGGAAGTGTGTTATAACTTCTGCATACATTAACTGATCTTGATGAAACTTCAACAGTGTGTTCGCTGTGAGAGGCCGATCACATGGATGTGACTATTGTGAGTCAAAGTTATAGCGCCACCAACTGGCAGCAGGAAGTGTGTCACTTTCAAAATACTTTGAAATCACCCTCTTATTTTTACCCGATTTGCTTCAAACTTGATGTGTATAATGTAAATACACGGCAGATGTAGACCTGTGAAAGGATTATTGATATCTTAGATACTGTTGCCATGGCAACGCATCAAACTTTAATATTCTTTTTGGATGCTTTTGAGACTCTTAGCATGCCTGAAATTGCTTAAAATTGCATGAAACTTGACAGACAGATCACATTTATTAGCCAGTAGACATGTGCAAAGTTTCAGAAACGGGCGTGGTGCAGGGGCTCAGTAGCGCCACCTTTTGTGACAAAAGTGTGTGTGGGGGGGGGGTTAGTTTCATCTACAGTTACAAAACTTTTTCAACTTGATGAAAATACATTAAAGATGCTAAATTGTGAACGGATATTGAATATCTCAAACGGTTTTGCTATGGCGAGGGATTATGTCAAAAAAAGAATCAGGAAATGTCTCATATCTTTCTAAAATGTAATTATACACCATTTATTTTTCTATAAAATTATACTAATATTAGAAGTAAACCCATTGTATTCCTTTTTTTCAATTTAAGATTTATGTTTAAGTTTAAAAACAGCCAGAATGGTTGTTTAGCCAAAAAAATAAAAAAAATAAAAATCATTCATAGTGCTTTACTGCCCTCTTGTGTTCAAAATCAGGTAGGCCAATTGATGCTACTATGGGAATATTTTCCCACCGTGACTCCGCTGGGGGCTTTAAAATCGCTAACTTGAAAGCGAAAGTAACGGACGTCTCCACAAGACGTGCAGCTGTGAGCATTTTTGTTTCATTTTAAAAGAAGCCCCATTTCGGGGGCGGATTTCTTGAATGTATTTTACAAAATCACAATGTTGTGTTTGATTGCGAGTATCCAAAAATAAGTAAACACTTTGCAGTTTGAATGATCTTCTTGAATAAAATGATGGAGTAGCCAATGTTTCCACTGTTCGATCGCGGACGTCCACACGGACATTGATAATGGTGGCGCGTGCAGAGCGCGTGCTTGAATTGTGAGTTCAATAGTCTATTATTTTTCACGGAAAACACAACAACAAAAGAGTATAATGATAGATTCGCTTAAATAGGCGCTTTTACATAAAATAGCCTATTCCGTCATCATCTTTTCAGTCAGCTCTTCACTCTCGTGATTAATGAAATTTGACTCCTGTTGCTGATATTTGCTGCAACTTTCGTTCAGCTCACAATTTAGTAAGCAAACACGCTTCAAATGTGTTTATTTTATTTTTGTGTATATATATGTGTGTATATATATATATATATATATATATATATATATATATAGCTTATGTTTCAAATATGAGTTAATTAACAATCGTTGGAAAGAATGATACTTTTAAACATATCACTAAACCGTCATTAGGTGTCGCCAGGCGACCGTCTTAATGAGCGAGTCATTGATTCATTCGTTCAAACGATTCGTTCGAACGGCTGAGTCATTCATGAATGAGACAGATTATGGATTGGTCGTTGAATCTTTGAGTCAACCGATTTGTTCAAAATGCTGAATCATTCAGTAATGAGAACGCGTTGCTGTGAGATGCTCGATGGTTCTGCTGTGATCTTTGTTGAACTATTTTCGCTGCTGAAACAGAAAAAAAGTCAATATTGCATCTAAAATGTAAGTGATTTGACGTGTGTGTGTGTGTGTGTGATTGTGTCTGTTACAGTGATTGTTTAACCCTTGTTAAAGTTTAGGCTTTGTATTTTTGGATATATATCTTTTTATATATAAAAAAATTGCATACAACCCATATATTTTAAATGTATTGTTTGCTTTAAATTACATTGAGATTTGTATGTTTGGTAATTGAACCTGAATGAATTTTAAATGAATGTGCGATATTTCAGATCATATTTTTGTTTTCCTTAAAATTTGAACTAACACTAACTTTACTCTCATCTGAATGCTAGATTATTTATTTATGTATAAAATAAAAACACATTTGATTTTTCTTTTTTAATCAATGTAGAATGTGTAACTGAAAAAATAAACAGATTAGGGCTCTGTTCGAGAACAAGAAATGAAAACCAATGCAATATGATGAATGTCCAAAAGATTTTTTTGCTTTTAAACTATGTGTGTGTGTGTGTGTGTGTGTAAGAGATTTTGGTTGGGTGACAGTTGTAGTTTACAGTTTGACAAAAGCACAATGTTGTGTTTTATTGCGATTGTACACAAATATAAGTAAACACTTTGTAGTTTGAATAATGTCCTGTATGAACAAAAGGACGGAGTATGTTTTTATGTCTACATTGTTCAATCACGCCTCACACACACACACACACACACACAAAAACTATTTTTCTAATCAGATCAGGCAAATATTCTGTCTTGGCACACTTCATATAACTTTCAAACTTGTGTACTTATTTCATGTGTCCATTAAGTCCATGAGACCGTAGGGTGTCTCATTTTTCATTTTAGGTTTCAGAAGGTTGCTCACGCATACTTTGTGGTTGATATGTGCCCTCAATGCACACTTTTGCAGAGCCCACACTGATGCAAGCTCTACAGCACACATCTTCTCAAAGGTCAAAGCGGGGTTACGTTATTGCCCGTCACGCACAGTAACCCTAAAGGCACCGGGGTGGCGGTGCCACCGGCTTGTTTATATATATATATATATATATATATATATATATATATAAATATAGCTGCGAGCAGCGATGAAGGGCCAAAGCCGGCGGCACCGCCACTCCGGTGCCTTTAGGTAATTAAAGGCACCGGGGTTGCGGTGCCACCGGCTTGGGCCCGTAATCGCTGCTCGCAGCTATATTTATTATTATTATTATTATTATTATTATTTTACTACCTTTTGGGCACTTTTGGGGGCCTTAACGTGCTCGAAAACTCTTGAAACTTTGCACACATCTCAGAACCCGCGGCCATCAGGGCCGGGCTGAAGCTGGTACCCGGGCGTGGCAGGGGGGCTCGACAGCGCCCCCTGGAACGGGGTTTGAACACTTGGTCCATAAATCAAACACGCTTGCATGTAATAATATGAAACTCAGTACACATATAGATCTCATCGGTTCATATATACTTCATGCTCTTACTTTTTACCCCAGCCCAACAGGAAGTCGGCTATTAAGGGTTGTTTGGAAAACACATGCAATGGAATGTGAAATACTCCTCCTAGAGAATTCAAACACACGGCACGAAACTCGGTCAGCATGAAGTCAAGACACTGAGGATGAAAAATTGCCAGGGGATTTTTGATATCTCGAACGGTTTGGCCGTGGCGAGTAAACGAAATTATGGCGAGAAACGTGAAACAGGAAGTGTGTTATAACTACTGCATACATTAACTAATCTCGATGAAACTTCAGCAGTGTGTTCGTTGTAAGAGCCCGATCACATGGATGTGACTATTGTGAGTCAAAGTTATAGCGCCACCAACTGGAAGCAGGAAGTGTGTCACTTTCAAAATGCTTTTAAATCACCCTCTTATTTTTACCCGATTTGCTTCAAACTTCATGTGCATAATGTAGACACACGCCAGATGTAGACCTGTGAAAGGATTATTGATATCTTAGATACTGTTGCCATGGCAATGCATCAAACATTAATATTCCTTTTTTTAAGCTTTTTCATGCTTTTTTATGCTTTCGGGCACTTTTGGGGTTCTTAACGTGCTCAAAAACTCTTGAAACTTTGCACACGGGACAAAACCCGCGGCCATCAGGGCCAGGCTGAAGCTGGTACCCGGGCGTGGCAGGGGGGCTCGACAGCGCCCCCTTGAACGGGTCAGACAATTTGGTCCATATATCCAACACGCTTTACCCTATTTGCTTCAAACTTGATGTGTATAATGTAGACACAAGCCAGATGTAGACCTGTGAAAGGATTGTTGATATCTTAGATGCTGTTGCCGTGACAACGCATCAAACTTTAATATTCTTTTTGGATACTTTTGAGATTCTTAGCGCACTTTTGGGGCCCTTAACGTGCTCAAAAACTCTTGAAACTTTGCACACGGGTCAGAAACCGCGGCCATCAGGGCCGGGCTGAAGCTGGTACCCGGGCGTGGCAGGGGGGCTCGACAGCGCCCCCTGGAATGGGGTCCGAAAACTTGGTCCATAAATCAAACAGGCTTTACCCGATTTGCTTCAAACTTGATGTGTATAATGTAGACACACGCCAGATTTAGACCTGTGAAAGGATTGTTGATATCTTAGATGCTGTTGCCGTGACAACGCATCAAACTTTAATATTCTTTTTGGATACTTTTGAGACTCTCAGCGCACTTTGGGGGCCCTTAACGTGCTCAAAAACTCTTGAAACTTTGCACACGGGTCAGAACCCGTGGCCATCAGGGCCGGGCTGAAGCTGGTACCCGGGCGTGGCAGGGGGGCTCGACAGTGCCCCCTGGAACGGGGTCCGAAAACTTGGTCCATAAATCAAACACGCTTGAATGTAATAATATGAAACTCGGTACACATATAGATCTCATCGATTCATATATCCTTTGTACTTTTACTTTTTACCCCAGCCCAACAGGAAGTCGGCTATTATGGTTTGTTTGGAAGCGTATGCCCCTGGAATTCGATATACTCCTCCTAGAGAATTCAACCAATCGCCACGAAACTCGGTCAGCATGAAGTCAAGACATTGAGGATGAAAAGTTGCCAGGGGATTTTTGATATCTCGAACGGTTTGGCTGTGGCGAGGAAACGAATTTATGGCGAATAAAGGAAACAGGAAGTGTGTTATAACTTCTGCATACATTAACTGATCTTGATGAAACTTCAGCAGTGTGTTCGCTGTAAGAGTCCGATCACATGGATGTGACTATTGTGAGTCAAAGTTATAGCGCCACCAACTGGCAGCAGGAAGTGTGTCACTTCCTAAAGGCTTTGAAATCACCCTCTTATTTTTACCCAATTTGCTTCAAACTTTATGTGTATAATGTAGACACACGGCAGATGTAGACCTGAGAAAGGATTATTGATATCTTAGATACTGTTGCCGTGGCAACGCATCAAACTTTATTATTCTTTGTTGATGCTTTTGAGACTCTTAACATACTTGAAATTGCATGAAACCCGACAGACACATCACATTTATTAGACAGTAGACATGTGCAGAGTTTCAGAAACGGGCATGGTGAGAGCAATTAGAGAATAATGTTTAAGTTTAAAAACAGCCAGAATGGTTGTTTAGTCAAAAAAATTTTTTTTCCAAATCATACATAGTGTTATACTGCCCTCTTGTGTTCAAAATCAGGTAAAAAGCGAAAGTAAAATAAGGACGTCTGCACAATTCATTAATAATGGTGCAGAGTAGAGTGAGCTTTTTCAATTAATTCCTATGGAAGTAGGAATGAACTAAACAACGTTCGCTCTGTTCTGCTCGTCCCTCACCGTGGGCGCGCAGAGTTATGAATGCCCGTGCAGCCGTGAGCATTTTAGTTTCATTTTAAAATTAGCGCCATTTCGGGGGACGTATTACTTTAATTTATTTAACAAAAACACAATGTTGTGTTTAATTGTGAGTGTACACAAATATAAGTAAACACTTTGACGTTTGAATGATGTCCTGTATGAAGAAAATGACGGAGTATGTTTCACTGTTCAATCGCGCTGAGCCACCCAGACCCCCACACACACACACACTGACACACACACACACACACACACACACACACACACACACACACAAACACACACACACACACACACACACAATAATAAAACATTCAACCTAACATATACAAATTACACTGCTATGTTGAAATAGTCAGTAGTACAATTTGTATCATTCACAGTAAGCACCGCTCCACTGTGATTTTTCCAAGCACATTTTTGCACAAGTGAAGAGGATGATTTTTTCCGTCGATATTGGAACGTGAGTGAAGTACAAAGCCTGTAATAAAGAATAGTTTAGCATCCAAATACATCGCAAATGTTGCAACATTTAGATTCTAAAGAGAGATTTACGTGAGCCTAACACCACTTACTTTTACTTTTGTTTTAAATTATTTCGTTTTGGCTTTATTATAGTTATTTTTTTATTTGTGTTCTGTTCTGAATATCATTAAATTTAAAGGATTTGTTGTGGAATATTTTGAGTGTATAATCAAATAACACTAAACCGTCACTAGGTGTCGCCAGGCGACCGTCTTAATGAGCGGGTCATTGATTCATTCGTTCAAACGATTCGTTTGAACGACTGAGTCATTCATGAATGAGACAGATGTTTATGGATTGGTCATTGAATCTTTGAGTCAACCAATTTGTTCAAAATGCTGAATCATTCAGTAATGAGAAAACACGTTGCTGTGAGATGCAATGGTTCTGCTGTGATCTTTGTTTAACTATTTTCGCTGCTGAAACAGAAGAACAGTCAATATTGCATCTAAAATGTAAGTGACTTGACACGTGTGTGTGTGTGTGTGCGTGTGAGTGCGTGCGTGCGTGTGTGTGTGTGTGTGTGTGTGTGTGTGTGCAATCAATCCCAGGTAAGAGGCATGAATAATGAGAATTGGACTTCTAGGAGTGAGGTTAATATTCCGGAGATGGTTCCCTCGGATTGTGAAAAGGAGGCGGCGCGGGAGTGGCCAGGCATTGCGCTACTTCTGTTTCAAAGTTTAAAACAATGCTAATATCATTTTTTTGAACGATTTCATTACAAATGTTTATTTTATATATTTATAAAATATTATAAAATATAATAACTATGTTTTGTCCTATTAACAAAAGACAGGCAATGTACTATTAACAAATGTTAATAGTTTTTTAAAAGTTAAAATGATACTTTATGCATTTGTTTTGTGTCAGATGATTAACAATATAAATTAAACAAAGCTTAAAACAAACAAAATAATAAAACGAAAACAAAGCTTGAACATTTTATTTAATTGAAAAGCCTTTTTGAAATAAAATGTGTTTTTTTCCCTCTGAAATAGCAAAAGCATCGCACACTTAGCTGTACCTGCTCTAAATAAATAATAGTATTTAAATAAAAATACAAAATCGAAATAAATAAATTATATAAAACAAAATCAAATCAAAGAAAATAAATCTTATTAAAGTTATGCAGGCACACATTTAACAATAATTTTCAAGTGACAAATAAAATCAATCAAAATTCCTTACACATGGAGTTAATCCTGACGATTCCTGAGGCGCCTTTCCTCATGACACTCGCTTTTTTTTTCGAAGATATATTTTCTTTGGTTTGATTTTGTTTTTGTAATAATTTATTTTATTTAGTTCGATTTTGTATTTTTATTGAATTACTCTTTTTTATTTAGAGCAGGTACAGCTAGTGTGTGATGCTTTTGCTATTTCAGAGGAAAACAATAATTTTATTTAATTAATAATTTTTGTTTCAGTCCACCATATAATTATGTTGTGTTTGATCTATGGAAAAAAGTTAGTTGTGAAATGGTTGAATATTAACAAAAGTTAATAGTTTTTTACAAGTTAGAATAATACGATATATATATATATATATAAACAAGCCGGTGGCACCGCCACCCCGGTGCCTTTACGGTTACTGTGCATGACGGGCAATATCGTAACTCCGCTTTGACCTTTGAGAAGATGTGTGCTATAGAGCTTGCATTGGTGTGGGCTCTGCAAAAGTGTGTGTGTGTGTGTGAGGCGTGATTGAACAATGTAGACATATATATATATATATATATAAAGGCACCGGGGGTGGCGGTGCCACCGGCTTGTTTATATATATATATATATATATATATATATATATATATATATATATATATATATATGAATATAGCTGCGAGCAGCGATGAAGGGCCAAAGCCGGCGGCACCGCCACTCCGGTGCCTTTAGGTAACTAAAGGCACCGGGGTTGCGGTGCCACCGGCTTGGGCCCGTAATCGCTGCTCGCAGCTATATTTATTATTATTTTACTACCTTTTGGGCACTTTTGGGGGCCTTAACGTGCTCAAAAACTCTTGAAACTTTGCACACGGGTCAGAACCCGCGGCCATCAGGGCCGGGCTGAAGCTGGTACCCGGGCGTGGCAGGGGGGCTCGACAGCGCCCCCTGGAACGGGGTTTGAACACTTGTCCATATATCAAACACGCTTGCATGTAATAATCTGAAACTCGGTACACTTATAGATCTCATCGGGCCAAACAACTTTCGTGCTCTAAGTTTTACGTCAGCCCAACAGGAAGTCGGTTATTATGGGTTGTTTGGAAACTCATTTTCTATATTTTTCTTACGACTATTCGGGCACTTTTGGGGCCCTTAACGTGCTCGAAAACTCTTGAAACTTTGCACACAGGTCAGAACCCGCGGCCATCAGGGCCGGGCTGAAGATGGTACCCGGGCGTGGCAGGGGGGCTCGACAGCGCCCCCTGGAACGGGGTCCGAAAACTTGGTCCATAAATCAAACACACTTGCATGTAATAATATGAAACTCGGTACACATATAGATCTCATCGGTTCATATATACTTCATGCTCTTACTTTTTACCCCAGCCCAACAGGAAGTCGGCTATTAAGGGTTGTTTGGAAAACACATGCAATGGAATGTGAAATACTCCTCCTAGAGAATTCAAACACACGGCACGAAACTCGGTCAGCATGAAGTCAAGACACTGAGGATGAAAAATTGCCAGGGGATTTTTGATATCTCGAACGGTTTGGCCGTGGCGAGTAAACGAAATTATGGCGAGAAACGTGAAACAGGAAGTGTGTTATAACTACTGCATACATTAACTAATCTTGATGAAACTTCAGCAGTGTGTTCGTTGTAAGAGCCCGATCACATGGATGTGACTATTGTGAGTCAAAGTTATAGCGCCACCAACTGGAAGCAGGAAGTGTGTCACTTTCAAAATGCTTTTAAATCACCCTCTTATTTTTACCCGATTTGCTTCAAACTTCATGTGCATAATGTAGACACACGCCAGATGTAGACCTGTGAAAGGATTATTGATATCTTAGATACTGTTGCCATGGCAATGCATCAAACATTAATATTCCTTTTTTTAAGCTTTTTCATGCTTTTTTATGCTTTCGGGCACTTTTGGGGTTCTTAACGTGCTCGAAAACTCTTGAAACTTTGCACACGGGACAAAACCCGCGGCCATCAGGGCCAGGCTGAAGCTGGTACCCGGGCGTGGCAGGGGGGCTCGACAGCGCCCCCTTGAACGGGTCAGACAATTTAGTCCATATATCCAACACGCTTTACCCTATTTGCTTCAAACTTGATGTGTATAATGTAGACACAAGCCAGATGTAGACCTGTGAAAGGATTGTTGATATCTTAGATGCTGTTGCCGTGACAACGCATCAAACTTTAATATTCTTTTTGGATACTTTTGAGATATATATATCCAACACGCTTTACCCTATTTACATCAAAATTGATGTGTATAATGTAGACACAAGCCAGATGTAGACCTGTGAAAGGATTGTTGATATCTTAGATGCTGTTGCCGTGACAACGCATCAAACTTTAATATTCTTTTTGGATACTTTTGAGATTCTTAGCGCACTTTTGGGGCCCTTAACGTGCTCAAAAACTCTTGAAACTTTGCACACGGGTCAGAAACCGCGGCCATCAGGGCCGGGCTGAAGCTGGTACCCGGGCGTGGCAGGGGGGCTCGACAGCGCCCCCTGGAATGGGGTCCGAAAACTTGGTCCATAAATCAAACAGGCTTTACCCGATTTGCTTCAAACTTGATGTGTATAATGTAGACACACGCCAGATTTAGACCTGTGAAAGGATTGTTGATATCTTAGATGCTGTTGCCGTGACAACGCATCAAACTTTAATATTCTTTTTGGATACTTTTGAGACTCTCAGCGCACTTTGGGGGCCCTTAACGTGCTCAAAAACTCTTGAAACTTTGCACACGGGTCAGAACCCGTGGCCATCAGGGCCGGGCTGAAGCTGGTACCCGGGCGTGGCAGGGGGGCTCGACAGTGCCCCCTGGAACGGGGTCCGAAAACTTGGTCCATAAATCAAACACGCTTGAATGTAATAATATGAAACTCGGTACACATATAGATCTCATCGATTCATATATCCTTTGTACTTTTACTTTTTACCCCAGCCCAACAGGAAGTCGGCTATTATGGTTTGTTTGGAAGCGTATGCCCCTGGAATTCGATATACTCCTCCTAGAGAATTCAACCAATCGCCACGAAACTCGGTCAGCATGAAGTCAAGACATTGAGGATGAAAAGTTGCCAGGGGATTTTTGATATCTCGAACGGTTTGGCTGTGGCGAGGAAACGAATTTATGGCGAATAAAGGAAACAGGAAGTGTGTTATAACTTCTGCATACATTAACTGATCTTGATGAAACTTCAGCAGTGTGTTCGCTGTAAGAGTCCGATCACATGGATGTGACTATTGTGAGTCAAAGTTATAGCGCCACCAACTGGCAGCAGGAAGTGTGTCACTTCCTAAAGGCTTTGAAATCACCCTCTTATTTTTAGCATCCAAATACATCGCAAATGTTGCAACATTTAGATTCTAAAGAGAGATTTACGTGAGCCTAACACCACTTACTTTTACTTTTGTTTTAAATTATTTCGTTTTGGCTTTATTATAGTTATTTTTTTATTTGTGTTCTGTTCTGAATATCATTAAATTTAAAGGATTTGTTGTGGAATATTTTGAGTGTATAATCAAATAACACTAAACCGTCACTAGGTGTCGCCAGGCGACCGTCTTAATGAGCGGGTCATTGATTCATTCGTTCAAACGATTCGTTTGAACGACTGAGTCATTCATGAATGAGACAGATGTTTATGGATTGGTCATTGAATCTTTGAGTCAACCAATTTGTTCAAAATGCTGAATCATTCAGTAATGAGAAAACACGTTGCTGTGAGATGCAATGGTTCTGCTGTGATCTTTGTTTAACTATTTTCGCTGCTGAAACAGAAGAACAGTCAATATTGCATCTAAAATGTAAGTGACTTGACACGTGTGTGTGTGTGTGTGCGTGTGAGTGCGTGCGTGCGTGTGTGTGTGTGTGTGTGTGTGTGTGTGTGCAATCAATCCCAGGTAAGAGGCATGAATAATGAGAATTGGACTTCTAGGAGTGAGGTTAATATTCCGGAGATGGTTCCCTCGGATTGTGAAAAGGAGGCGGCGCGGGAGTGGCCAGGCATTGCGCTACTTCTGTTTCAAAGTTTAAAACAATGCTAATATCATTTTTTTGAACGATTTCATTACAAATGTTTATTTTATATATTTATAAAATATTATAAAATATAATAACTATGTTTTGTCCTATTAACAAAAGACAGGCAATGTACTATTAACAAATGTTAATAGTTTTTTAAAAGTTAAAATGATACTTTATGCATTTGTTTTGTGTCAGATGATTAACAATATAAATTAAACAAAGCTTAAAACAAACAAAATAATAAAACGAAAACAAAGCTTGAACATTTTATTTAATTGAAAAGCCTTTTTGAAATAAAATGTGTTTTTTTCCCTCTGAAATAGCAAAAGCATCGCACACTTAGCTGTACCTGCTCTAAATAAATAATAGTATTTAAATAAAAATACAAAATCGAAATAAATAAATTATATAAAACAAAATCAAATCAAAGAAAATAAATCTTATTAAAGTTATGCAGGCACACATTTAACAATAATTTTCAAGTGACAAATAAAATCAATCAAAATTCCTTACACATGGAGTTAATCCTGACGATTCCTGAGGCGCCTTTCCTCATGACACTCGCTTTTTTTTTCGAAGATATATTTTCTTTGGTTTGATTTTGTTTTTGTAATAATTTATTTTATTTAGTTCGATTTTGTATTTTTATTGAATTACTCTTTTTTATTTAGAGCAGGTACAGCTAGTGTGTGATGCTTTTGCTATTTCAGAGGAAAACAATAATTTTATTTAATTAATAATTTTTGTTTCAGTCCACCATATAATTATGTTGTGTTTGATCTATGGAAAAAAGTTAGTTGTGAAATGGTTGAATATTAACAAAAGTTAATAGTTTTTTACAAGTTAGAATAATACGATATATATATATATATATAAACAAGCCGGTGGCACCGCCACCCCGGTGCCTTTACGGTTACTGTGCATGACGGGCAATATCGTAACTCCGCTTTGACCTTTGAGAAGATGTGTGCTATAGAGCTTGCATTGGTGTGGGCTCTGCAAAAGTGTGTGTGTGTGTGTGAGGCGTGATTGAACAATGTAGACATATATATATATATATATATATAAAGGCACCGGGGTGGCGGTGCCACCGGCTTGTTTATATATATATATATATATATATATATATATATATATATATATGAATATAGCTGCGAGCAGCGATGAAGGGCCAAAGCCGGCGGCACCGCCACTCCGGTGCCTTTAGGTAACTAAAGGCACCGGGGTTGCGGTGCCACCGGCTTGGGCCCGTAATCGCTGCTCGCAGCTATATTTATTATTATTATTATTATTAGGGCCCAAGCCTTGAAAAGGCGAAGGCCCTATTGTTTTCCTTAGGATTATTATTTATTATTATTATTATTATTATTATTATTATTATTTTACTACCTTTTGGGCACTTTTGGGGGCCTTAACGTGCTCGAAAACTCTTGAAACTTTGCACACATCTCAGAACCCGCGGCCATCAGGGCCGGGCTGAAGCTGGTACCCGGGCGTGGCAGGGGGGCTCGACAGCGCCCCCTGGAACGGGGTTTGAACACTTGGTCCATAAATCAAACACGCTTGCATGTAATAATATGAAACTCAGTACACATATAGATCTCATCGGTTCATATATACTTCATGCTCTTACTTTTTACCCCAGCCCAACAGGAAGTCGGCTATTAAGGGTTGTTTGGAAAACACATGCAATGGAATGTGAAATACTCCTCCTAGAGAATTCAAACACACGGCACGAAACTCGGTCAGCATGAAGTCAAGACACTGAGGATGAAAAATTGCCAGGGGATTTTTGATATCTCGAACGGTTTGGCCGTGGCGAGTAAACGAAATTATGGCGAGAAACGTGAAACAGGAAGTGTGTTATAACTACTGCATACATTAACTAATCTCGATGAAACTTCAGCAGTGTGTTCGTTGTAAGAGCCCGATCACATGGATGTGACTATTGTGAGTCAAAGTTATAGCGCCACCAACTGGAAGCAGGAAGTGTGTCACTTTCAAAATGCTTTTAAATCACCCTCTTATTTTTACCCGATTTGCTTCAAACTTCATGTGCATAATGTAGACACACGCCAGATGTAGACCTGTGAAAGGATTATTGATATCTTAGATACTGTTGCCATGGCAATGCATCAAACATTAATATTCCTTTTTTTAAGCTTTTTCATGCTTTTTTATGCTTTCGGGCACTTTTGGGGTTCTTAACGTGCTCGAAAACTCTTGAAACTTTGCACACGGGACAAAACCCGCGGCCATCAGGGCCAGGCTGAAGCTGGTACCCGGGCGTGGCAGGGGGGCTCGACAGCGCCCCCTTGAACGGGTCAGACAATTTGGTCCATATATCCAACACGCTTTACCCTATTTGCTTCAAACTTGATGTGTATAATGTAGACACAAGCCAGATGTAGACCTGTGAAAGGATTGTTGATATCTTAGATGCTGTTGCCGTGACAACGCATCAAACTTTAATATTCTTTTTGGATACTTTTGAGATTCTTAGCGCACTTTTGGGGCCCTTAACGTGCTCAAAAACTCTTGAAACTTTGCACACGGGTCAGAAACCGCGGCCATCAGGGCCGGGCTGAAGCTGGTACCCGGGCGTGGCAGGGGGGCTCGACAGCGCCCCCTTGAACGGGTCAGACAATTTAGTCCATATATCCAACACGCTTTACCCTATTTGCTTCAAACTTGATGTGTATAATGTAGACACAAGCCAGATGTAGACCTGTGAAAGGATTGTTGATATCTTAGATGCTGTTGCCGTGACAACGCATCAAACTTTAATATTCTTTTTGGATACTTTTGAGATATATATATCCAACACGCTTTACCCTATTTACATCAAAATTGATGTGTATAATGTAGACACAAGCCAGATGTAGACCTGTGAAAGGATTGTTGATATCTTAGATGCTGTTGCCGTGACAACGCATCAAACTTTAATATTCTTTTTGGATACTTTTGAGATTCTTAGCGCACTTTTGGGGCCCTTAACGTGCTCAAAAACTCTTGAAACTTTGCACACGGGTCAGAAACCGCGGCCATCAGGGCCGGGCTGAAGCTGGTACCCGGGCGTGGCAGGGGGGCTCGACAGCGCCCCCTGGAATGGGGTCCGAAAACTTGGTCCATAAATCAAACAGGCTTTACCCGATTTGCTTCAAACTTGATGTGTATAATGTAGACACACGCCAGATTTAGACCTGTGAAAGGATTGTTGATATCTTAGATGCTGTTGCCGTGACAACGCATCAAACTTTAATATTCTTTTTGGATACTTTTGAGACTCTCAGCGCACTTTGGGGGCCCTTAACGTGCTCAAAAACTCTTGAAACTTTGCACACGGGTCAGAACCCGTGGCCATCAGGGCCGGGCTGAAGCTGGTACCCGGGCGTGGCAGGGGGGCTCGACAGTGCCCCCTGGAACGGGGTCCGAAAACTTGGTCCATAAATCAAACACGCTTGAATGTAATAATATGAAACTCGGTACACATATAGATCTCATCGATTCATATATCCTTTGTACTTTTACTTTTTACCCCAGCCCAACAGGAAGTCGGCTATTATGGTTTGTTTGGAAGCGTATGCCCCTGGAATTCGATATACTCCTCCTAGAGAATTCAACCAATCGCCACGAAACTCGGTCAGCATGAAGTCAAGACATTGAGGATGAAAAGTTGCCAGGGGATTTTTGATATCTCGAACGGTTTGGCTGTGGCGAGGAAACGAATTTATGGCGAATAAAGGAAACAGGAAGTGTGTTATAACTTCTGCATACATTAACTGATCTTGATGAAACTTCAGCAGTGTGTTCGCTGTAAGAGTCCGATCACATGGATGTGACTATTGTGAGTCAAAGTTATAGCGCCACCAACTGGCAGCAGGAAGTGTGTCACTTCCTAAAGGCTTTGAAATCACCCTCTTATTTTTAGCATCCAAATACATCGCAAATGTTGCAACATTTAGATTCTAAAGAGAGATTTACGTGAGCCTAACACCACTTACTTTTACTTTTGTTTTAAATTATTTCGTTTTGGCTTTATTATAGTTATTTTTTTATTTGTGTTCTGTTCTGAATATCATTAAATTTAAAGGATTTGTTGTGGAATATTTTGAGTGTATAATCAAATAACACTAAACCGTCACTAGGTGTCGCCAGGCGACCGTCTTAATGAGCGGGTCATTGATTCATTCGTTCAAACGATTCGTTTGAACGACTGAGTCATTCATGAATGAGACAGATGTTTATGGATTGGTCATTGAATCTTTGAGTCAACCAATTTGTTCAAAATGCTGAATCATTCAGTAATGAGAAAACACGTTGCTGTGAGATGCAATGGTTCTGCTGTGATCTTTGTTTAACTATTTTCGCTGCTGAAACAGAAGAACAGTCAATATTGCATCTAAAATGTAAGTGACTTGACACGTGTGTGTGTGTGTGTGCGTGTGAGTGCGTGCGTGCGTGTGTGTGTGTGTGTGTGTGTGTGTGTGTGCAATCAATCCCAGGTAAGAGGCATGAATAATGAGAATTGGACTTCTAGGAGTGAGGTTAATATTCCGGAGATGGTTCCCTCGGATTGTGAAAAGGAGGCGGCGCGGGAGTGGCCAGGCATTGCGCTACTTCTGTTTCAAAGTTTAAAACAATGCTAATATCATTTTTTTGAACGATTTCATTACAAATGTTTATTTTATATATTTATAAAATATTATAAAATATAATAACTATGTTTTGTCCTATTAACAAAAGACAGGCAATGTACTATTAACAAATGTTAATAGTTTTTTAAAAGTTAAAATGATACTTTATGCATTTGTTTTGTGTCAGATGATTAACAATATAAATTAAACAAAGCTTAAAACAAACAAAATAATAAAACGAAAACAAAGCTTGAACATTTTATTTAATTGAAAAGCCTTTTTGAAATAAAATGTGTTTTTTTCCCTCTGAAATAGCAAAAGCATCGCACACTTAGCTGTACCTGCTCTAAATAAATAATAGTATTTAAATAAAAATACAAAATCGAAATAAATAAATTATATAAAACAAAATCAAATCAAAGAAAATAAATCTTATTAAAGTTATGCAGGCACACATTTAACAATAATTTTCAAGTGACAAATAAAATCAATCAAAATTCCTTACACATGGAGTTAATCCTGACGATTCCTGAGGCGCCTTTCCTCATGACACTCGCTTTTTTTTTCGAAGATATATTTTCTTTGGTTTGATTTTGTTTTTGTAATAATTTATTTTATTTAGTTCGATTTTGTATTTTTATTGAATTACTCTTTTTTATTTAGAGCAGGTACAGCTAGTGTGTGATGCTTTTGCTATTTCAGAGGAAAACAATAATTTTATTTAATTAATAATTTTTGTTTCAGTCCACCATATAATTATGTTGTGTTTGATCTATGGAAAAAAGTTAGTTGTGAAATGGTTGAATATTAACAAAAGTTAATAGTTTTTTACAAGTTAGAATAATACGATATATATATATATATATAAACAAGCCGGTGGCACCGCCACCCCGGTGCCTTTACGGTTACTGTGCATGACGGGCAATATCGTAACTCCGCTTTGACCTTTGAGAAGATGTGTGCTATAGAGCTTGCATTGGTGTGGGCTCTGCAAAAGTGTGTGTGTGTGTGTGAGGCGTGATTGAACAATGTAGACATATATATATATATATATATAAAGGCACCGGGGTGGCGGTGCCACCGGCTTGTTTATATATATATATATATATATATATATATATATATATATATATATATATATATATATGAATATAGCTGCGAGCAGCGATGAAGGGCCAAAGCCGGCGGCACCGCCACTCCGGTGCCTTTAGGTAACTAAAGGCACCGGGGTTGCGGTGCCACCGGCTTGGGCCCGTAATCGCTGCTCGCAGCTATATTTATTATTATTTTACTACCTTTTGGGCACTTTTGGGGGCCTTAACGTGCTCAAAAACTCTTGAAACTTTGCACACGGGTCAGAACCCGCGGCCATCAGGGCCGGGCTGAAGCTGGTACCCGGGCGTGGCAGGGGGGCTCGACAGCGCCCCCTGGAACGGGGTTTGAACACTTGTCCATATATCAAACACGCTTGCATGTAATAATCTGAAACTCGGTACACTTATAGATCTCATCGGGCCAAACAACTTTCGTGCTCTAAGTTTTACGTCAGCCCAACAGGAAGTCGGTTATTATGGGTTGTTTGGAAACTCATTTTCTATATTTTTCTTACGACTATTCGGGCACTTTTGGGGCCCTTAACGTGCTCGAAAACTCTTGAAACTTTGCACACAGGTCAGAACCCGCGGCCATCAGGGCCGGGCTGAAGATGGTACCCGGGCGTGGCAGGGGGGCTCGACAGCGCCCCCTGGAACGGGGTCCGAAAACTTGGTCCATAAATCAAACACACTTGCATGTAATAATATGAAACTCGGTACACATATAGATCTCATCGGTTCATATATACTTCATGCTCTTACTTTTTACCCCAGCCCAACAGGAAGTCGGCTATTAAGGGTTGTTTGGAAAACACATGCAATGGAATGTGAAATACTCCTCCTAGAGAATTCAAACACACGGCACGAAACTCGGTCAGCATGAAGTCAAGACACTGAGGATGAAAAATTGCCAGGGGATTTTTGATATCTCGAACGGTTTGGCCGTGGCGAGTAAACGAAATTATGGCGAGAAACGTGAAACAGGAAGTGTGTTATAACTACTGCATACATTAACTAATCTTGATGAAACTTCAGCAGTGTGTTCGTTGTAAGAGCCCGATCACATGGATGTGACTATTGTGAGTCAAAGTTATAGCGCCACCAACTGGAAGCAGGAAGTGTGTCACTTTCAAAATGCTTTTAAATCACCCTCTTATTTTTACCCGATTTGCTTCAAACTTCATGTGCATAATGTAGACACACGCCAGATGTAGACCTGTGAAAGGATTATTGATATCTTAGATACTGTTGCCATGGCAATGCATCAAACATTAATATTCCTTTTTTTAAGCTTTTTCATGCTTTTTTATGCTTTCGGGCACTTTTGGGGTTCTTAACGTGCTCGAAAACTCTTGAAACTTTGCACACGGGACAAAACCCGCGGCCATCAGGGCCAGGCTGAAGCTGGTACCCGGGCGTGGCAGGGGGGCTCGACAGCGCCCCCTTGAACGGGTCAGACAATTTAGTCCATATATCCAACACGCTTTACCCTATTTGCTTCAAACTTGATGTGTATAATGTAGACACAAGCCAGATGTAGACCTGTGAAAGGATTGTTGATATCTTAGATGCTGTTGCCGTGACAACGCATCAAACTTTAATATTCTTTTTGGATACTTTTGAGATTCTTAGCGCACTTTTGGGGCCCTTAACGTGCTCAAAAACTCTTGAAACTTTGCACACGGGACAAAACCCGCGGCCATCAGGGCCGGGCTGAAGCTGGTACCCGGGCGTGGCAGGGGGGCTCGACAGCGCCCCCTTGAACGGGTCAGACAATTTGGTCCATATATCCAACACGCTTTACCCTATTTACATCAAAATTGATGTGTATAATGTAGACACAAGCCAGATGTAGACCTGTGAAAGGATTGTTGATATCTTAGATGCTGTTGCCGTGACAACGCATCAAACTTTAATATTCTTTTTGGATACTTTTGAGATTCTTAGCGCACTTTTGGGGCCCTTAACGTGCTCAAAAACTCTTGAAACTTTGCACACGGGTCAGAAACCGCGGCCATCAGGGCCGGGCTGAAGCTGGTACCCGGGCGTGGCAGGGGGGCTCGACAGCGCCCCCTGGAATGGGGTCCGAAAACTTGGTCCATAAATCAAACAGGCTTTACCCGATTTGCTTCAAACTTGATGTGTATAATGTAGACACACGCCAGATTTAGACCTGTGAAAGGATTGTTGATATCTTAGATGCTGTTGCCGTGACAACGCATCAAACTTTAATATTCTTTTTGGATACTTTTGAGACTCTCAGCGCACTTTGGGGGCCCTTAACGTGCTCAAAAACTCTTGAAACTTTGCACACGGGTCAGAACCCGTGGCCATCAGGGCCGGGCTGAAGCTGGTACCCGGGCGTGGCAGGGGGGCTCGACAGTGCCCCCTGGAACGGGGTCCGAAAACTTGGTCCATAAATCAAACACGCTTGAATGTAATAATATGAAACTCGGTACACATATAGATCTCATCGATTCATATATCCTTTGTACTTTTACTTTTTACCCCAGCCCAACAGGAAGTCGGCTATTATGGTTTGTTTGGAAGCGTATGCCCCTGGAATTCGATATACTCCTCCTAGAGAATTCAACCAATCGCCACGAAACTCGGTCAGCATGAAGTCAAGACATTGAGGATGAAAAGTTGCCAGGGGATTTTTGATATCTCGAACGGTTTGGCTGTGGCGAGGAAACGAATTTATGGCGAATAAAGGAAACAGGAAGTGTGTTATAACTTCTGCATACATTAACTGATCTTGATGAAACTTCAGCAGTGTGTTCGCTGTAAGAGTCCGATCACATGGATGTGACTATTGTGAGTCAAAGTTATAGCGCCACCAACTGGCAGCAGGAAGTGTGTCACTTCCTAAAGGCTTTGAAATCACCCTCTTATTTTTACCCAATTTGCTTCAAACTTTATGTGTATAATGTAGACACACGGCAGATGTAGACCTGAGAAAGGATTATTGATATCTTAGATACTGTTGCCGTGGCAACGCATCAAACTTTATTATTCTTTGTTGATGCTTTTGAGACTCTTAACATACTTGAAATTGCATGAAACCCGACAGACACATCACATTTATTAGACAGTAGACATGTGCAGAGTTTCAGAAACGGGCATGGTGAGAGCAATTAGAGAATAATGTTTAAGTTTAAAAACAGCCAGAATGGTTGTTTAGTCAAAAAAAAAATTTTTCCAAATCATACATAATGTTATACTGCCCTCTTGTGTTCAAAATCAGGTAAAAAGCGAAAGTAAAATAAGGACGTCTGCACAATTCATTAATAATGGTGCAGAGTAGAGTGAGCTTTTTCAATTAATTCCTATGGAAGTAGGAATGAACTAAACAACGTTCGCTCTGTTCTGCTCGTCCCTCACCGTGGGCGCGCAGAGTTATGAATGCCCGTGCAGCCGTGAGCATTTTAGTTTCATTTTAAAATTAGCGCCATTTCGGGGGACGTATTACTTTAATTTATTTAACAAAAACACAATGTTGTGTTTAATTGCGAGTGTACACAAATATAAGTAAACACTTTGACGTTTGAATGATGTCCTGTATGAAGAAAATGACGGAGTATGTTTCACTGTTCAATCGCGCTGAGCCACCCAGACCCCCACACACACACTGACACACACACACACACACACACACACACACACACACACACACACACACACACACACACACAAACACACACACACACACACACACAATAATAAAACATTCAACCTAACATATACAAATTACACTGCTATGTTGAAATAGTCAGTAGTACAATTTGTATCATTCACAGTAAGCACCGCTCCACTGTGATTTTTCCAAGCACATTTTTGCACAAGTGAAGAGGATGATTTTTTCCGTCGATATTGGAACGTGAGTGAAGTACAAAGCCTGTAATAAAGAATAGTTTAGCATCCAAATACATCGCAAATGTTGCAACATTTAGATTCTAAAGAGAGATTTACGTGAGCCTAACACCACTTACTTTTACTTTTGTTTTAAATTATTTCGTTTTGGCTTTATTATAGTTATTTTTTTATTTGTGTTCTGTTCTGAATATCATTAAATTTAAAGGATTTGTTGTGGAATATTTTGAGTGTATAATCAAATAACACTAAACCGTCACTAGGTGTCGCCAGGCGACCGTCTTAATGAGCGGGTCATTGATTCATTCGTTCAAACGATTCGTTTGAACGACTGAGTCATTCATGAATGAGACAGATGTTTATGGATTGGTCATTGAATCTTTGAGTCAACCAATTTGTTCAAAATGCTGAATCATTCAGTAATGAGAAAACACGTTGCTGTGAGATGCAATGGTTCTGCTGTGATCTTTGTTTAACTATTTTCGCTGCTGAAACAGAAGAACAGTCAATATTGCATCTAAAATGTAAGTGACTTGACACGTGTGTGTGTGTGTGTGTGTGTGTGTGTGCGTGTGAGTGCGTGCGTGCGTGTGTGTGTGTGTGTGTGTGTGTGTGTGCAATCAATCCCAGGTAAGAGGCATGAATAATGAGAATTGGACTTCTAGGAGTGAGGTTAATATTCCGGAGATGGTTCCCTCGGATTGTGAAAAGGAGGCGGCGCGGGAGTGGCCAGGCATTGCGCTACTTCTGTTTCAAAGTTTAAAACAATGCTAATATCATTTTTTTGAACGATTTCATTACAAATGTTTATTTTATATATTTATAAAATATTATAAAATATAATAACTATGTTTTGTCCTATTAACAAAAGACAGGCAATGTACTATTAACAAATGTTAATAGTTTTTTAAAAGTTAAAATGATACTTTATGCATTTGTTTTGTGTCAGATGATTAACAATATAAATTAAACAAAGCTTAAAACAAACAAAATAATAAAACGAAAACAAAGCTTGAACATTTTATTTAATTGAAAAGCCTTTTTGAAATAAAATGTGTTTTTTTCCCTCTGAAATAGCAAAAGCATCGCACACTTAGCTGTACCTGCTCTAAATAAATAATAGTATTTAAATAAAAATACAAAATCGAAATAAATAAATTATATAAAACAAAATCAAATCAAAGAAAATAAATCTTATTAAAGTTATGCAGGCACACATTTAACAATAATTTTCAAGTGACAAATAAAATCAATCAAAATTCCTTACACATGGAGTTAATCCTGACGATTCCTGAGGCGCCTTTCCTCATGACACTCGCTTTTTTTTTCAAAGATATATTTTCTTTGGTTTGATTTTGTTTTTGTAATAATTTATTTTATTTAGTTCGATTTTGTATTTTTATTGAATTACTCTTTTTTATTTAGAGCAGGTACAGCTAGTGTGTGATGCTTTTGCTATTTCAGAGGAAAACAATAATTTTATTTAATTAATAATTTTTGTTTCAGTCCACCATATAATTATGTTGTGTTTGATCTATGGAAAAAAGTTAGTTGTGAAATGGTTGAATATTAACAAAAGTTAATAGTTTTTTACAAGTTAGAATAATACGATATATATATATATATAAACAAGCCGGTGGCACCGCCACCCCGGTGCCTTTACGGTTACTGTGCATGACGGGCAATATCGTAACTCCGCTTTGACCTTTGAGAAGATGTGTGCTATAGAGCTTGCATTGGTGTGGGCTCTGCAAAAGTGTGTGTGTGTGTGTGAGGCGTGATTGAACAATGTAGACATATATATATATATATATATAAAGGCACCGGGGTGGCGGTGCCACCGGCTTGTTTATATATATATATATATATATATATATATATATATATATATGAATGTAGCTGCGAGCAGCGATGAAGGGCCAAAGCCGGCGGCACCGCCACTCCGGTGCCTTTAGGTAACTAAAGGCACCGGGGTTGCGGTGCCACCGGCTTGGGCCCGTAATCGCTGCTCGCAGCTACATTCATATATATATATATATATATTTAGGGCCCAAGCCCTGAAAGGGCGAAGGCCCTATTGTTTTCCTTAGGATTATTTTTTTTTTTTTTCTCTTTTATTTTTCTTACGACTATTCGGGCACTTTTGGGGCTCTTAACGTGCACGAAAACTCTTGAAACTTTGCACACGGGTCAGAACCCGCGGCCATCAGGGCCGGGCTGAAGATGGTACCCAGGCGTGGCAGGGGGGCTCGACAGCGCCCCCTGGAACGGGGTCCGAAAACTTGGTCCATAAATCAAACACGCTTGCATGTAAGAATATGAAACTCAGTACACATATAGATCTCATCGGTTCATATATACTTCATGCTCTTACTTTTTACCCCAGCCCAACAGGAAGTCGGCTATTTAGGGTTGTTTGTAAAACGCATGCAATGGAATTTAAAGTACTTCTCCTAGAGAATTCAAAGAAATGCCACGAAACTCGGTCAGCATGAAGTCAAGACATTGAGGATGAAAAATTGCCAGCGGATTTTTGATATCTCGAACGGTTTGGCCGTGGCGAGGAAATGAAATTATGGCGAGAAACGTGAAACAGGAAGTGTGTTATAACTTCAGCATACATTAACTGATCTTAATGAAACTTCAGCAGTGTGTTCGTTGTAAGAGGACGATCACATGGATGTGACTATTGTGAGTCAAAGTTATAGCGCCACCAACTGGCAGCAGGAAGTGTGTCACTTTCAAAATGCTGTGAAATCACCCTCTTATTTGAACCCAATTTGCTTCAAACTTCATCTGTATAATGTAAACATACGGCAGATGTAGACCTGTGAAAGGATTATTGATATATTAGATACTGTTGCCGTGGCAACGCATCAAACTTTAATATTCTTTTAGGATGCTTTTGAGACTCTTAGCATGCTTGAAATTGCATGAAACTCGACAGACATGTCACATTTATTAGCCAGTAGACATGTGCAAAGTTTCAGGAACGGACGTGGTGCAGGGGCTCAGTAGCGCCACCTTTTGACAAAAGTGGGGGTGTTAGTTCTATAGTTTTACCTACAATCATAAAACTCGGTACGCATATTGTTCAGATCAAGCCGGACAACTTTCTAATTTACTGTCATTAGCTCAGACCAAGAGGGAGTCAGATATTTTAGTTTGAATGTGGATGTTTCTGAGAATTTTCTCTCCCTCTCTTTCCGTCTCTGTGTGTGAGGGATTTGTCTATTGATTTTAATGCATTTCAAGGTTTCAGGGGATTTTGGGACTCTTAACGTGCTCAAAAACTTTTGAAATTTTGCACACAGGTCAGAACCCACGGCCATCAGGGCCGGGCTGAAGCTGGTACCCGGGCGTGGCAGGGGGGCTCAACAGCGCCCCCTTGAACGGGGTCCGACAATTTGGTCCATATATTCAACACGCTTGCATGAATTAATATGAAACTCAGTACACATATAGATCTCATCGGGCCAAACATTTTACCCCTGGTCAAGTTTTACGCCAGCCCAACAGGAAGTCGGCTATTATGGGTTGTTTGGAAAACGCTTGCTGTGGAATTTGAAGTACTACTCCTAGGCAATTCATTCAATCATCGCCAAACTAGGCGTGCATGAAGTCAAGACATTGAGGATGCTAAATTGCTGACGGATTTTTGATATCTCGAACGGTTTGGCCGTGGCGAGGAAATGAATTTTCATGACTAAAAAAGGACATATAAAGTGTGTTATAACTTAGTTAGATTTACCTACAGTTACAAAACTCAGCTTGTATATTCTTCTCCTCAAGCCAAACAACTTTCTAATTTACAGTCAATAGCTCCAACCCTCAGAAAGTCAGATATTGTGGTTTGAATGTGGATTTCATGAAATGGTATCTCTCTCTGTCACTCTTTGACAGAGAGAGGGCCCCCTCCCATTCTATGTGTGTGTGTGTGTGTGTGGCTGTCTGTGTGGGGAGGGAGGGGGAGGGAGGGCTGGTGTCTGTGTTTATATGTGTGTGTGTGGCTGGCTGGCTGTTACAGTGACATGATATTAAGCCTTTCATTGCTGTGTGATTTTTCCTGCATTAAAGGATAAAGAAATCTCTAAGGCCTTGTCTTTTTGCATAACAATTTTGTATTTTTTTTAAATTACAAAATATGCACAGAACCAAGATCTTTTAAATGTATAGTTTGCTTTAAATAAAATTAAGATTGTATTGGTAATTGAAGCTGAATGAATTTAAAATGAATGTGCTATATTTCAGAACAATATATTTGTTTTCCTTTAAATTGTAAAACACTAACTTTATTCTCATCTGAATTATAAATAATTTATTCCTGTATAAAATAAAAACACATTTGAATTTTTCTTTTTTAATCAATGTAGAATGTGTAATTGAAAAATAAACAGATTAGGGCTCTGAGGACAATAAATGAAAATCAATGCGATGTGGTGAATGTCCAAAAGATGGCACCCACAGACTGTTTTAAATGGGGTTGGATAAATATTTTTTGCTTTTAGACAGTGTGTGCGTGTGATTTTAGTTTGGTGACAGTTGTAGGTTACAGTTTGACAAGAGTTTATAGTTTGAAAAAAGCACTTTGTTGTGTTTTATTGGACGGAGTATGTTTTTATGTGTAACAGTTCAATCGCACCCGCACCTCACACACACACACACACACACACACACACACACATATTGAAACCTGAGTGAAGTACAAAGCCCATAATAAAGAATAGTTTAGCATCCAAATACATCGCAAATGTTGAAACAGTTTGATTCTAATGAGAGAGTTACGTGAGCCAAACACCACTTACTTTCACTTTCGCTTTCAATTATTTCGGTTAATTCTTAATTATAGTTTTTTTGAATTCTTGTTCTGTTCTGAATATCATTAAATTTAAAGAATTGCTTGTGTAATATTTTGAGTGTATCATCAAAACAGAATAATTCTCTCGGTTTAGTGATTCCCTAGTTTTTTTTATTGTTTTCATTGTTCTCAGGTAAGGCAAGTGAGATATATATATATATATATATATGTATATAAAAAAAAAAATATATATATATATATGTATTTTTTATATATATATATATAATTTATATATATATATATATATATATATATATATATATATATATATATATATATATATATAAATATAGCTGCGAGCAGCGATGAAGGGCCAAAGCCGGCGGCACCGCCACCCCGGTGCCTTTAGGTAACTAAAGGAACCAGGGTTGCGGTGCCACCGGCTTGGGCCCGTAATCGCTGCTCGCAGCTATATTTTATTATTATTATTATTATTTTACTACCTTTTGGGCACTTTTGGGGGCCTTAACGTGCTCAAAAACTCTTGAAACTTTGCACACATCTCAGAACCCGCGGCCATCAGGGCCGGGCTGAAGCTGGTACCCGGGCGTGGCAGGGGGGCTCGACAGCGCCCCCTGGAACGGGGTTTGAACACTTGGTCCATAAATCAAACACGCTTGCATGTAATAATATGAAACTCAGTACACATATAGATCTCATCGGTTCATATATACTTCATGCTCTTACTTTTTACCCCAGCCCAACAGGAAGTCGGCTATTAAGGGTTGTTTGGAAAACACATGCAATGGAATGTGAAATACTCCTCCTAGAGAATTCAAACACACGGCACGAAACTCGGTCAGCATGAAGTCAAGACACTGAGGATGAAAAATTGCCAGGGGATTTTTGATATCTCGAACGGTTTGGCCGTGGCGAGTAAACGAAATTATGGCGAGAAACGTGAAACAGGAAGTGTGTTATAACTACTGCATACATTAACTAATCTTGATGAAACTTCAGCAGTGTGTTCGTTGTAAGAGCCCGATCACATGGATGTGACTATTGTGAGTCAAAGTTATAGCGCCACCAACTGGAAGCAGGAAGTGTGTCACTTTCAAAATGCTTTTAAATCACCCTCTTATTTTTACCCGATTTGCTTCAAACTTCATGTGCATAATGTAGACACACGCCAGATGTAGACCTGTGAAAGGATTATTGATATCTTAGATACTGTTGCCATGGCAATGCATCAAACATTAATATTCCTTTTTTTAAGCTTTTTCATGCTTTTTTATGCTTTCGGGCACTTTTGGGGTTCTTAACGTGCTCGAAAACTCTTGAAACTTTGCACACGGGACAAAACCCGCGGCCATCAGGGCCAGGCTGAAGCTGGTACCCGGGCGTGGCAGGGGGGCTCGACAGCGCCCCCTTGAACGGGTCAGACAATTTGGTCCATATATCCAACACGCTTTACCCTATTTGCTTCAAACTTGATGTGTATAATGTAGACACAAGCCAGATGTAGACCTGTGAAAGGATTGTTGATATCTTAGATGCTGTTGCCGTGACAACGCATCAAACTTTAATATTCTTTTTGGATACTTTTGAGATTCTTAGCGCACTTTTGGGGCCCTTAACGTGCTCAAAAACTCTTGAAACTTTGCACACGGGTCAGAAACCGCGGCCATCAGGGCCGGGCTGAAGCTGGTACCCGGGCGTGGCAGGGGGGCTCGACAGCGCCCCCTGGAATGGGGTCCGAAAACTTGGTCCATAAATCAAACAGGCTTTACCCGATTTGCTTCAAACTTGATGTGTATAATGTAGACACACGCCAGATTTAGACCTGTGAAAGGATTGTTGATATCTTAGATGCTGTTGCCGTGACAACGCATCAAACTTTAATATTCTTTTTGGATACTTTTGAGACTCTCAGCGCACTTTGGGGGCCCTTAACGTGCTCAAAAACTCTTGAAACTTTGCACACGGGTCAGAACCCGTGGCCATCAGGGCCGGGCTGAAGCTGGTACCCGGGCGTGGCAGGGGGGCTCGACAGTGCCCCCTGGAACGGGGTCCGAAAACTTGGTCCATAAATCAAACACGCTTGAATGTAATAATATGAAACTCGGTACACATATAGATCTCATCGAATCATATATCCTTTGTACTTTTACTTTTTACCCCAGCCCAACAGGAAGTCGGCTATTATGGTTTGTTTGGAAGCGTATGCCCCTGGAATTCGATATACTCCTCCTAGAGAATTCAACCAATCGCCACGAAACTCGGTCAGCATGAAGTCAAGACATTGAGGATGAAAAGTTGCCAGGGGATTTTTGATATCTCGAACGGTTTGGCTGTGGCGAGGAAACGAATTTATGGCGAATAAAGGAAACAGGAAGTGTGTTATAACTTCTGCATACATTAACTGATCTTGATGAAACTTCAGCAGTGTCAAGTCATCTTCATTTATATAGCGCTTTTAACAATGGATTGTTTCAAAGCAGCTTTACAGAGATAAACATATAATTTAAGGTAACAGATTGTTTTGGCATTATAGCGGTTCTTGAATAATGTTATTTCCAGCTAAAGTTAACTTTGATTGATTCACCTCCGTCGAAATGATCAGACTTTTAAACGCGAACCTGTGATTAACGCTGACGGCGTTCACATGCTCATTCAGGATTGATTCTATAGTTATGTGCTTTTTAAAATATGTGCGCAGGTTTATAATTCATACAACCCAGCCTAAACAAACTACTTTTCTTGCCTATAAATTTTGATACAGAATTTTGTTTTATTTTATCACTTCGGGGTACGCGAGCCGGAATTCACAACGCTTTATCTGTAGAGTGGGAAAGGGATCCTCCATAGGGAGAGGATATGGATACTTCAGCACTGCATTGTCATCGGGTCCAGGCGGATCTCCTTCGTCAGATCTGGATACGGCCTAGATCCGGCAGGCTGCGGGAAAACCTCGGGATAAACAAAGACACTAATATTAGAGTAGATGCCATTCTTCTTATGATGTAGCGAGTACATCAAGATTTAACGGAAGTGTTCCCAGTTCCGGCTGACCTAATCTATGCAGCCTAACATTGAATTTATAGAAGTCTATAGTGCGTTATGTGTATGCTAGGTCAAAGAGATGTGTTTTTAGTCTAGCTTTGAACTGACAGAGTGTGTCTGCTTCCCGGACAATGGTAGGAAGACTGTTCCAAAGTTTTGGTGCTAAATAGGAAAAGGATCTACCGCCTGCAGTCGATTTAGATATTCTAGGTATTATCAACTGACCGGAATTTTGAGATCGCAATAGACGTGAAGGACTATAATACGTTAAGAGCTCGCTCAAGTACTGCGGAGCTAAACCATTTAGTGCTTTGTAGGTAATCAACAATATTTTAAAATTTATACGATGTTTAATAGGGAGCCAATGCAGTGTTGACAGAACCGGGCTAATATGGTCATATTTCCTGGTTCTGGTAAGAACTCGAGCTGCGGCGTTTTGAACTAGCTGTAGTTTATTTATTAAGCGTGCAGGGCAACCACCCAGTAGAGCATTACAATAATCTAGCCTTGAGGTCATGAACGCATGGACTAATTGTTCCGCATTTCCCAATGAGAGCATATGGCGTATTTTAGATATATTTTTAAGATGGAAAAATGCAGTTTTACAGATACTAGACACGTGGCTTTCAAAAGAAAGGTTGGTATCAAAGAGCACACCCAGGTTCCTAACCGACGACGAAGACTTGACAGAGCAGCCATCAAGTGTTAGACAGTATTCTGGGTTATTACGTGTGGAAGTTTTTTGTCCAATAATTAGAATCTCTGTCTTTTCAGAATTTAGTAGTAGGAAATTACTAGTCATCCAATTTTTTATATCAGCTATGCATTCCGTTAATTTTGTGAATTGGTAAGTTTCGTTGGGTTTTGAAGAAATATACAGCTGAGTATCATCGGCATAACAGTGAAAGCTAACTCCATGTTTCCTAATGATATCTCCTAATGGTAGCATGTACAGAGTGAACAGCAGCGGTCCTAGTACTGAGCCTTGTGGTACGCCATACTGAACTTGTGATCGATAAGACATCTCTTCATTTACTGCTACAAACTGATAACGGTCAGATAAGTATGATTTAAACCATGCTAGTGCAATTCCACTAATGCCCACATAGTTTTCTAGTCTATTTAAAAGAATGTTGTGGTCAATTGTGTCAAATGCAGCACTAAGATCGAGTAACACTAATAGAGAGATACAACCACGATCGGATGATAAGAGCAAATCATTTGTGACTCTAATGAGAGCGGTCTCAGTGCTATGGTACGGTCTAAATCCGGACTGAAAATCCTCGCAGATATCATTTCTTTCTAGAAAGGAACACAGTTGTGAAGATACTGCTTTTTCTAATATCTTTGACAGAAAAGGCAGATTCGAGATCGGCCTGTAATTGACTAATTCTGTAGGATCAAGTTGTGTTTTTTTAACAAGCGGTTTTATCATAGCCAGTTTAAAGGTTTTTGGTACGTATCCTAGAGACAAAGATGAATTAATGATATTAAGAAGAGGATATATGACCTCTGGAAACATCTCTTTCAGTAGCTTAGTCGGTATAGGATCTAACATACAAGTTGTCGATTTGGATGAATTAACGAGTTTGCAGAATTCTTCCTCTCCTATAGCAACAAATGAATCAAATTTTTCCTCAGGGAGACTACAATGCACTTCCTGATGCGATACTGTGGTAGACGGTTGCATAGTTATAATTTTGTCCCTGATATTATCAATCTTATAAGTGAAGAAGTTCATAAAGTCATCACTGCTGTGTTGCTTGGACACTTCTGAGCTTGAAGCTTTCTTTTTCGTTAGTTTAGCCACTGTTTCAAATAAATACCTTGGATTATGTTTATTTTCTTCTAATAGGTTTGAAAAATAAGCAGATCTAGCAGCTTTTAAAGCCTCTCTGTAAGCAATCGAGCTCTCTTTCCATGAAATCCGAAATACCTCTAGTTTAGTTTTCTTCCAGTTGCGCTCCATTTTTCTGGCTGCTCTCTTAAGGGCCCGGGTGTGCTCGCTGTACCACGGCGTTGGGCTATTTTCTTTAATCTTCTTTAAGCGCAACGGAGCAACTGCGTCTAAAGTGCTGGAAAAGAGAGAGTTAAACGTTTCTGTTGCAATATCAAGTTCTTCTAAGCTATCCAGGATGCTGAGATGATGAAACTGATTAGGAAGATTATTGATAAAGCAATCTTTAGTGGCAGAAGTTATAGGTCTAACGTATTTATAACACGGAGTCGGCTTTGCAGCCTTGGCTAAATGTAATTTACATGAGACTAGATAATGATCTGAGATGTCATCGCTCTGCTGCAGAATTTCAACGGTATCAACATCTATTCCATGTGATAATATTAGATCTAGAGTATGATTACGACGATGAGTAGGTCCTGACACGTGTTGTCTAACTCCAATTGAGTTTACAATGTCTTTAAATGCCAATCCAAATGCATCTTTTTCATTATCTACATGTATATTAAAATCACCAACAATTAGTACTTTATCTGCAGCCAATACTAATTCTGATAGGAAGTCCGCAAATTCTTTGATAAAATCTTTATGGTGCCCTGGTGGCCTGTATACAGTAGCCAGCATAATTCTCAAATGTGATTTATCGTTTACACTATAGATTTTTACATTAAGCACCAATACTTCAAAAGAAGTATATTTAAAGCTAGATTTCTTAGTGGTTTTGAAAATATTACTATAAATTACAGCAACACCTCCCCCTTTGCCTTTCAGACGAGGTTCATGTTTATAACTGTAATCTTGTGGGGTTGACTCATTTAAAATAATGTAATCGTTTGGTTTTAGCCAGGTTTCTGTCAAACACAGCATATCAAGATTATAATCTGAAATCATATCATTAACTATGAGAGATTTTGAAGTAAGGGATCGAATATTCAGCAACCCAAGCTTTATCATTTGCTCATCTGTATTATATCTGTTTTTTATTTGTTGAACATCAATTAAATTTTTAACCTGACGTTTTTTGGAGTTCCAAATTCGGGGAACAGACACAGTCTCTATATGATGACATCTAGGTGAAAGAGACTCTATGTGATGGGATTTATCTGACCTTGGTGACGTGAGGCCGCTAGCAGACGGTCGGTTTAGCCAGTCTGTCTGCTTCCTGACCTGAGCCCCAGATTGTCATGTTTTATCTCTAAGACTATGAGCCAAATTACTAGAGAGAAGAGCAGCACCAGCCCAGGAGGGATGGATACCATCTCTTTTCAACAGATCAGGCTTGCCCCAAAAACTTTTCCAATTGTCTATGAATTTTATATTATTCTGCGGACACCACTTCGACAGCCAACCGTTCAGTGAGGCCAATCGGCTAACTATCTCATCACTCCTGCGTACAGGAAGGGGGCCAGAGTAAATTACAGTGCCTGACATCGTACTTGCGAGTTCACACACCTCTTTAATATTAATTTTGGTGATCTCCGACTGGCGGAGTCGAACATCATTAGTGCCGACATGAATAATGATCTTAGAGAATTTACGATTAGCATTAGCCAGCACTTTTAAATTTGCTTTGATGTCAGGCGCTCTGGCTCCCGGCAAACATGTGACTATGGTGGCTGGTGTCTCTATTTTCACGTTCCGTGTGATCGAATCACCAATTACCAGGGCACAATCAACAGAATTCTCAGTGGGTGTTTCACTGAGTGGGGCAAATCGGTTTGTTATGGGAATCGGAACGGAAGAGTGGTTCTTTGATCCACGACTAGAACGATCTCTCACGGTCACCCATCTGCCCTGCTGCACGGGCTCTACTTCAGCCGGAACCGAATCATGTAAAGAGTTCACTATGCTAGGCGCATCCAAAACACTATCTAAAGATCTAGCATTCTTACCATCCTCAATTAAAGTTTGGATGCGTGTCTCTAGTTCTGAAATCTTCTCCGTCAGCCTGACTGTCTCCTTGCATTTATCACATATAAATCCTATATTGCCATCGGAGAAGGCTATACTAAACATATGACATGTGACACAGGTGACAATAACAGGACAAGAAGACATTACTCACCGTGTTTGTTGACTGATTTCTTACTTACCTGGACTTTATGAACTCAAAGGCGCGGGCGCGCGAGAGAAAATAAATAAATAAATGAGCGCACGGGTGGCGCGTTAGCAGGCTAACGTTAGCGAGTTACTAGCGTGCTGTGTTAAGAATAACGGAAGCTAGAGATGTAAGGTTAATCTGAGATGTTGGGTAAGCTGTATTTAGTAGTATAAACAACTAGATAGTAAATGATGGCTCAAAACATAAAGAAATGTGTGTTCGCTGTAAGAGTCCGATCACATGGATGTGACTATTGTGAGTCAAAGTTATAGCGCCACCAACTGGCAGCAGGAAGTGTGTCACTTCCTAAAGGCTTTGAAATCACCCTCTTATTTTTACCCAATTTGCTTCAAACTTTATGTGTATAATGTAGACACACGGCAGATGTAGACCTGAGAAAGGATTATTGATATCTTAGATACTGTTGCCGTGGCAACGCATCAAACTTTATTATTCTTTGTTGATGCTTTTGAGACTCTTAACATACTTGAAATTGCATGAAACCCGACAGACACATCACATTTATTAGACAGTAGACATGTGCAGAGTTTCAGAAACGGGCATGGTGAGAGCAATTAGAGAATAATGTTTAAGTTTAAAAACAGCCAGAATGGTTGTTTAGTCAAAAAAAAATTTTTTCCAAATCATACATAGTGTTATACTGCCCTCTTGTGTTCAAAATCAGGTAAAAAGCGAAAGTAAAATAAGGACGTCTGCACAATTCATTAATAATGGTGCAGAGTAGAGTGAGCTTTTTCAATTAATTCCTATGGAAGTAGGAATGAACTAAACAACGTTCGCTCTGTTCTGCTCGTCCCTCACCGTGGGCGCGCAGAGTTATGAATGCCCGTGCAGCCGTGAGCATTTTAGTTTCATTTTAAAATTAGCGCCATTTCGGGGGACGTATTACTTTAATTTATTTAACAAAAACACAATGTTGTGTTTAATTGCGAGTGTACACAAATATAAGTAAACACTTTGACGTTTGAATGATGTCCTGTATGAAGAAAATGACGGAGTATGTTTCACTGTTCAATCGCGCTGAGCCACCCAGACCCCCACACACACACTGACACACACACACACACACACACACACACACACACACACACACACACACACAAACACACACACACACACACACACAATAATAAAACATTCAACCTAACATATACAAATTACACTGCTATGTTGAAATAGTCAGTAGTACAATTTGTATCATTCACAGTAAGCACCGCTCCACTGTGATTTTTCCAAGCACATTTTTGCACAAGTGAAGAGGATGATTTTTTCCGTCGATATTGGAACGTGAGTGAAGTACAAAGCCTGTAATAAAGAATAGTTTAGCATCCAAATACATCGCAAATGTTGCAACATTTAGATTCTAAAGAGAGATTTACGTGAGCCTAACACCACTTACTTTTACTTTTGTTTTAAATTATTTCGTTTTGGCTTTATTATAGTTATTTTTTTATTTGTGTTCTGTTCTGAATATCATTAAATTTAAAGGATTTGTTGTGGAATATTTTGAGTGTATAATCAAATAACACTAAACCGTCACTAGGTGTCGCCAGGCGACCGTCTTAATGAGCGGGTCATTGATTCATTCGTTCAAACGATTCGTTTGAACGACTGAGTCATTCATGAATGAGACAGATGTTTATGGATTGGTCATTGAATCTTTGAGTCAACCAATTTGTTCAAAATGCTGAATCATTCAGTAATGAGAAAACACGTTGCTGTGAGATGCAATGGTTCTGCTGTGATCTTTGTTTAACTATTTTCGCTGCTGAAACAGAAGAACAGTCAATATTGCATCTAAAATGTAAGTGACTTGACACGTGTGTGTGTGTGTGTGTGTGTGTGTGTGCGTGTGAGTGCGTGCGTGCGTGTGTGTGTGTGTGTGTGTGTGTGTGTGCAATCAATCCCAGGTAAGAGGCATGAATAATGAGAATTGGACTTCTAGGAGTGAGGTTAATATTCCGGAGATGGTTCCCTCGGATTGTGAAAAGGAGGCGGCGCGGGAGTGGCCAGGCATTGCGCTACTTCTGTTTCAAAGTTTAAAACAATGCTAATATCATTTTTTTGAACGATTTCATTACAAATGTTTATTTTATATATTTATAAAATATTATAAAATATAATAACTATGTTTTGTCCTATTAACAAAAGACAGGCAATGTACTATTAACAAATGTTAATAGTTTTTTAAAAGTTAAAATGATACTTTATGCATTTGTTTTGTGTCAGATGATTAACAATATAAATTAAACAAAGCTTAAAACAAACAAAATAATAAAACGAAAACAAAGCTTGAACATTTTATTTAATTGAAAAGCCTTTTTGAAATAAAATGTGTTTTTTTTTCCCTCTGAAATAGCAAAAGCATCGCACACTTAGCTGTACCTGCTCTAAATAAATAATAGTATTTAAATAAAAATACAAAATCGAAATAAATAAATTATATAAAACAAAATCAAATCAAAGAAAATAAATCTTATTAAAGTTATGCAGGCACACATTTAACAATAATTTTCAAGTGACAAATAAAATCAATCAAAATTCCTTACACATGGAGTTAATCCTGACGATTCCTGAGGCGCCTTTCCTCATGACACTCGCTTTTTTTTTCGAAGATATATTTTCTTTGGTTTGATTTTGTTTTTGTAATAATTTATTTTATTTAGTTCGATTTTGTATTTTTATTGAATTACTCTTTTTTATTTAGAGCAGGTACAGCTAGTGTGTGATGCTTTTGCTATTTCAGAGGAAAACAATAATTTTATTTAATTAATAATTTTTGTTTCAGTCCACCATATAATTATGTTGTGTTTGATCTATGGAAAAAAGTTAGTTGTGAAATGGTTGAATATTAACAAAAGTTAATAGTTTTTTACAAGTTAGAATAATACGATATATATATATATAAAAACAAGCCGGTGGCACCGCCACCCCGGTGCCTTTACGGTTACTGTGCATGACGGGCAATATCGTAACTCCGCTTTGACCTTTGAGAAGATGTGTGCTATAGAGCTTGCATTGGTGTGGGCTCTGCAAAAGTGTGTGTGTGTGTGTGAGGCGTGATTGAACAATGTAGACATATATATATATATATATATAAAGGCACCGGGGTGGCGGTGCCACCGGCTTGTTTATATATATATATATATATATATATATATATATATATATATATATATGAATATAGCTGCGAGCAGCGATGAAGGGCCAAAGCCGGCGGCACCGCCACTCCGGTGCCTTTAGGTAACTAAAGGCACCGGGGTTGCGGTGCCACCGGCTTGGGCCCGTAATCGCTGCTCGCAGCTATATTTATTATTATTCTTCTTCTTCCGACTTATTATTTTACTACCTTTTGGGCACTTTTGGGGCCCTTAACGTGCTCGAAAACTCTTGAAACTTTGCACACGGGTCAGAACCCGCGGCCATCAGAGCCGGGCTGAAGCTGGTACCCGGGCGTGGCAGGGGGGCTCGACAGCGCCCCCCTGGAACTAGATTCGAAAACATGTCCATATATCAAACACGCTTGCATGTAATAATCTGAAACTGGCTACACCTATAGACATCATCGGGCCGAACAACTTTCGTGCTCTAAGTTTTACGGCAGCCCAACAGGAAGTCAGTTATTATGGGTTGTTTGGAAACACATGCTCAGGAATTTGAAACACTTCTCCTAGGGGATTTATCCGTTCGTCTCCAAACTCGGTGTGCATAAAGTCAAGACATTGAGGATGAAAAATTGCCAGGGGATTTTTGATATCTCGAACGGTTTGGCCGTGGTGAGGAAACGAATTTATGGCGAATAATGGAAACAGGAAGTGTGTTATAACTTCTACATACATTAACTGATCTTGATGAAACTTCACCAGTGTGTTCGCTGTAAGAGGCCGATCACATGGATGTAACTATTGTGAGTCAAAGTTATAGCGCCACCAACTGGCAGCAGGAAGTGTGTCACTTTCTAAATGCTTTTGACAAAAGTGGGGGGGTTAGTTTTATCTACAGTAACAAAACTCGATATGTATATTGTACTCTTCGAGCCGGACAACTTTCTAATTTACCGTAATTAGCAACGACCAACAGGAAGTTAGATAATTTGGTTTGAATATGGTGAGCCTCTCTCTGAGCTCTGTATGGCAAGCCCTTTTAACATTTAAAAGCTAAGTTTGACTATCCGGAATTAACATTGTAGATATCAACAACGTCTTTCTGACAAGTCGTAATTATATTTTGTATAGTTTGTAATTATCATTTAAGATATCTGTAACGTAATTGGCCTATGGCTAAGCCACACCCCCAAACGCGATGAGCCAATCACAGTGCGCATAGCTAACCCAATAAAATGAAAGTTACAGATATCAAATTTCAGATATCTCTAATCAAAATGAATTTCAAGATATCTTTCACTTGATAATAGATATCTAATATCTATTATCAAAATTATGACTATCCCTAACTCCAGTTTGAGATATCTACAATGCCGTTCTGACTAGTCATAATTTAAATGTATTTAAATGTATTGTTTGCTTTAAATTAAATTAAGATTGTATGTTTGGTAATTTAATCTAAATTAATTTAAAATGTATGCACTATATTTCAGATCAATATATTTGTTTTCCATCATTTTAATCAACACTAATTTTATTCTCATCTAAATTATAAATAACTTATTTCTGTATAAAATAAAAAATCCCGAATAATCCAGACCAACCAGAGCGCACTATTCCTACAACATCATCAGTGCTGAAGCGGAACTACCAGAGCCGTTCGGCAGATAGCAAGCAGATGCAGCATAGGTGTTGTAACGAGGCAGGGTCAGGCCAGGGGGGTCCATTTGCAGCTTTTTATTAAGAAAGGTCAAGACAGGCAGGGTGAGCAATGGCAAACAGGGCAGAACAGAAAAGGCAGAGACAAACCAGGTTGACAGGCAAAGGGCAAAGACCTCCAGATAAATACTGGGCTTCTAGATTTACACATTTAAGTGCTGCAAAACAGATTGACTTATGACATCCTATGACAGGGGTGGGCAACAGTTTTAGTCTGAAGGCCACAGTTACTTTGGCAAAGTAAACGGAGGGCCACACTTTGGACAATTGCAATTAAACAGTTACATGATTAAATAGTACAAATTAATTCAATGCAAATATGTATAAGGCTACTCTACAGTTACTTTGACTTTGCCAGCCTATTTCAAGGCCTGATATTTATTTTTGCTATAGGCCAGTCTGACCTAGGCCACTCTAAGGTTACAATAACTTGATTTACTTTCCTACACTACCCTGCACATTGTTCATGTCATTCATACCAGCTGTAACTATTCAAGATGGAAAGCTATTAACAAAATTGCAAATGTATGTGTGCAGGTTACATTAACATTAGGGATGTGCACGAATATTCGAATTTTCGATCTGTAATTATTATTAGTAAAATAAAATACTATTCGAATTTTACTACGTTGCTTTGGTGGCCGTAAATGCAGTGAATCCATGATAAATCCCAAGCACTAACTCGCAATTATAATTAAATGCACTGGGTGGCGCTGTGGAGTGTTTTTAACAAGTTGTGTGTATTTGATCACATAATGTTGTCGTCTGCCTCGCGAAGTTTGGAATTACTTGAAAATGATCTTACTAAATGGAATTACTTTTGATCAAATTAATTAATTAATCTGAGTTATAATATCATCATCACCACAATGAGAAATCACATGAAATCCAAACAGTCGACTGAGGAAAGACAGCTGACCAACACTGCATTCACGACTGCAGGTAAGCGCAGCTGGACCCCGCGTGATCCGAGCTTAGATGATAACTTATCTTATAGCAAAATTATTTTGAGACATATACTTCCTTTAAGTTTCGTTGAGGGAGACCGGTTTAAGAACAGAAAACGCAAAGTGCTGTTAGAAACTTAGAACACCGTTATCTTTGTGTCTCTGAAACGTCTGTCAGCGCAGCGCCTTTTCTCACTTGATCATAAATTGCTGGCGGCACCCCTGCATGTGGATATTGTTTTTCTCTATATAAACGTGAAACAATATAAACACGATAATCATATGCTGACTCGAGTGTGTGTACGTTCTGTACGATATCTGGCGCAACCGCTTTATTAGGCGTTTTTTTCCCGTTGGCGCTGCTTGAGCATTCTTTTATTAATGCTTTTGTTTTTTATATTTTTTGTTTACACATAGGCCTAATGTTTAATGTTTTTAACTAAAAGAAATGGTGACAAAAACAAAAAAAAACAAAAAAAATAACATATTTTTCGTTAAATGTCATTTAAATAAACGAATATTCGAATATTTGATTTTTATGAGCCCAAATATTCGAATGCAATATTTTTGAAAAATGCCCATCCCTAATTAACATACAGACTTCCAGTGTTGGGAAGGATACTTTCAAAACATATTTCGTTGCAGAATACATGACTGGCAAAACCAGCAAAAGTAATGATTATGAATATGTAAAATATAGCAAGGAGATATTTTAATTGTTTATTAATAAATAAGTGTTTTCTTTGTCATTGTCGGCTAAGATGAAGTTGACGATGCTGACTCGCGATCTTCAGTAGCCTAGTGAACGCGCCAGAGAGAAATGCACATTTCATAAGGATTACATAAGCAGAGAGCAGTCTGTAGTCTGTTTTCTTTCGATTTGAATTGTTCAGTTTAAAAGTAGACATGTGAGGCAAGTAGGCTACTTTATATGCTGAGTTTCGGTTCATTTATGAGACGAGCTCCAGTTCACGCGCCGGCGTGATTATCTCCTTATTAATGTTTCGTGATTATCTCTATATTGTCTGCTATATTTACTTCTTATTTATTAAATACAGGCAATTGGTTGATGAAACATTGATTAAAATTAAGATACAATTAATACAAAACGAAATTCACTTTAACCCTCTGAGGTCGGCTATCGCGCCGGCGCGATAGTCTCGCTTTTTTCTTATCAGTGCAAAAGAAACTCAAAATACTCTGTTGATTTTGATCTTACATATTAAGTGTTGTACATCATTAGATCCTGATAAGTGTCTATTTTTTTTGTGGATACTCACAATAAAAACAAAGTGTTGTGCTTTTCGCCAAATAAAGAAAAACAAACATGATGCGCGTTCTGCCTTCTCTCTGTCAGTGAAGTCCATTCTGAAACGCGTCCTAAGATTATTTTTAATTCCGCGAATACTTGTCATACAGGCACGAGTGTTTTTCCATAATGAAGCTTGAACTCTCTTCTTTTAAATGAGTTAATTTATATAAAAAACTAATATTCTTAGTTTATGTAATCTGTATGAAAAGAGAGAGATGTCAGTATTTTTCTTTCCAGCTCATTATACCTAATTACGCGTTAATGTGTCACGCCCACGGAGAGCGCGCGCTATTCAAACGCAAATGATTTTAGACAAGCCGTTCAAACATGCCAACGCCCACCAGCTGGATTATAAAACACATCGTGTTTAGTAAGTAGGCTATCTTGTACAGCTGTGTACACAGCGTATCCTTTCACTGTGAGGAATATCTAACCCTGGAAAATGTACCAGAAGTGCTGGTAGTTTCATTTCGAGGAGCAACGGATCCAGCTGATGTAGTAAGTCATTTATTCTAGTGCTTTGTTCTAATCGTGATATTGAAGTGTCGGACTGTAAACCGCAAAAAGACTGTTTAAATATGAATTGCGTGTATGTGTGTAGGCTAAATGATGAGTGAACGGCAAAGGCGCGCGCGCTTTGTTTACAGTTATACAGCGCGTGTCTGTGCCTTGTTCATTCACTCTCGCACCTACATTAGTAAACGTTATGTTTACATAAACACATCTTAGTAGGCTATAGCAATATAGTTTGTATGAGTAAAAATAGACTGAAATATGTTGAAATAAAATGTCTGTATAAGCAACAAGCTGCAAATTCACATGTATATACTAATATATCATACACAATATATTACAGACTAAATATGAATGTTTAGACACGATTTTGTGATTAGTTTTGGATAGCTTATAAAGTTTTGACTGTAAAAAAAGACTACTGTCACATTAAATAGGTACGCTTTTGTTCACCAATTTCTGCTCATAGTTAAATATACTATAGTATGATGTTTTGTCAAAAATAAAGTAGGTATATTGAATTATCAACTAAGATGTTATTATAGTGTTTGTTCCAATATTCAAACTAATGAATCCTTACCTTTTTTAATACGTATGATAAAATGTATAGTTTTTACAAAGAAATACACTTGAAATATTGTTAAAATTGTAATTGTTGTTGTAATTGTAACCTATTTGTAATTGGTTACAATTTCTAATTGTAAAATATGTATAGGCTATATAGATAATTTCTTTTGTCCTTGCATTCTTTGGGATCCTGTGACACACCTGTGTGAAAGGGCTAATTAATATGCAGCTCATTATGCGGCACATTATCCGGCCTTTGTCTTCTCAGGTGTGAACACGCCTCCACGCATATTGCCTTTCCAAACAAAAGGTGTCTAATAAAATTTAAATCAGTGTATGTGTTTGTGTAAATGATTAGGCAGGATGATTTTCAGATCATTTTGAAGCAAAAATTCTAGGCAACAACACTGATTAGTCACAAGTCTTGTGGACACATATTTAGTATGTGTTTTGTGGCCTTATTTCAGACACTTTAAGTTTTAGTTTTTTCAATAACCATGCATAAGCAATATTCTCTCAAAAATACAAACATGTTTCATAATTGTTGCTGAGAAATTACGGTAGTCCAGTTTGTGCTTTATTGAGTGAATTTACACCTTTGCCATTAACATGTTTATAAATAACTGAAAAAAGCACAAATGTCAGAGCATGTCAGAACACCTCAAGGACCCCAAAAATCCTTAGACCTCAGAGGGTTAAAGAAAGGTTTTGTGCTTTCTGTTTGATGTCTTTGTGAAAGTTTTAAAGCATCTTTTAGTGCCGCTTTCAGAGCGCTCACGTCCGTAACGGAGAACACGTCCGTAACATTGTTTTTCCTCATAAATGCGAACACGAAAAATAAAATAAAATGAATATTTTATGTTATGTGGAGACAGAGACAACCCTTCATCCGGTGGGTAGTATTAATTTTGGTTTGCGCAGTGTAATTCACAGAATTACTAAAACATATTTGCCACCTAAGTTAAAGATTGTTTTGTGTCACGCATGTTTATTTCGGCGTGTGTTTCATCCAAATTGCGATCGCATCGCGGGGGCCGGATTGAAGCGCTATGCGGGCCGGATCCGGCCCCCGGGCCGTATATTGCCCATGTATGTCCTATGACATTAAAAATGATTCTAAATTTAAATGATCTCATATATGTGGCTATTGTGATTCACGATCATAGGCCCTGTCCAAAATGGTACACTTCATATGAATTTTCGGTCTTATGTAGTTATTTCATGTGTCCGTTAAATCCATGGGACCGTAGGGCGACAGTGAAAGCGGGGTTACGTTTTTGCACGTCGTGCACAGTAACCCTAAAGGCACCGGGGTGGCAGTGCCACCGGCTTGTTTATATATATATATATATATATATATATATATATATATATATAATATAGCTGCGAGCAGCGATGAAGGGCCAAAGCCGGCGGAACCGCCACTCCGGCACCGGCGTTGCGGTGCCACCGGCTTGGGCCCGCAATCGCTGCTCGCAGCTATATTTATTATTATTCTTCTCCGCAATGAATCGCATTTTTGAGGGCCTAAACATGCACGAAAACTCACGAAAATTTGCACATGCGTCAGAACTGGCGAAAATTTACATCTGATATGCGTTTCAGAATTGGGCGGGGCAAAATGGCTCGATAGCGCCACCTATAAAGGTTCAACGGAGTGCGCCTCCCGCTACATTTCACGTACGTGTACGAAATTCGGTACATACATGTAATGGCCCAATACCTACTAAAAAGTCTCTTGGAGCATAGCCCTAAACACAACAGGAAGTCAGCCATTTTGAACTTCCTCTCAGATTTTTGTGCAGTTTTTGCCATTATCAGGCCTCGTACTTTAACGAACTCCTCCTACAGTTTTAATCTGATCATCTTCAAATTTGGTGAGTGTAATCTTAAGGCCTTTGCGACGTTAAATTGCGAAGATCTTGAGTTTTCGTCGAAGGGCGTGTCCTCAGCGGCCTGACATATTTCGATGTTTCGCCATGAAACAGGAAGTTGCTGTAACTCAGGCAAACAATGTCTAATCTGCCCCAAACTTCACACGTTTGATAAGAGTTCTGTCCTGAACACATGTCCATGCTCATATTCAGTTACAGTCATAGCGCCACCTGCTGGCAACAGGAAGTGGCATGTTTAACACTGTTGTGGACTCCTAATAATATATAAAAAAGTGCCAGCAAGTGTTAAACATGCTAGCAACATACTAGAAACATGTTAAAACATGCTAGCAAACACTTAGCTAAGTGCTAAAGCATGATATTACTGCAATTAAATAGGAATTTGCTGTAACTCAAGCATGGAATATCAAATCTGCGCCAAACTTCACACGTTTGATAAGAGTCATGGCCTGAAAACATCTACATGAGAATATTCAGTTATGGTAATAGCGCCACCTACTGGCAACAGGAAGTGACATGTTTAACACTGTGATGCAGTACTAGCAACATATTAATTATGCCATTGAGTTATAAACATGTTATAAACATGTTAAAACATGCTATCAATTCTTAGCTAAGTGCTAAAGCATGCTAATACAATGAAACAGGAAGTTGTTGTTACTCAAGAAGGCAATGTCCAATCTGTCCCAAACTTCACACGTTTGATAAGAGTTCTGTCCTGAACACATGTCCATGCTCAAATTCAGATACAGTCATAGCACCACCTGCTGGCAACAGGGAGTGACATTTTTAACACTGTTGTGGACTCCTAATAATATATTAAAACATGCCAGCAAGTGCTAAACATGCTAGCAACATACTAGAAACATGCTAAAACATGCTAGCAAACACTTAGCTAAATGTTAAATTATGTTATTACTGCAATTAAATAGGAATTTGCTGTAACTCAGGCATGGAATGTCAAATCTGCCCCAAACTTCACACGTTTGATAAGAGTCATGGCCTGAACACATCTACATGACAATTTTCAGTTATAGTAATAGCGCCACCTACTAGCAACAGGAAGTTTCATGTTTAACACTGTGATGCAATACTAGCAACATATTAAATATGCCATTGAGTTATAAACATGTTATAAACATGGTAAAACATGCTAGCAACTCTTAGCTAAGTGCTAAAGCATGCTAATGCAATAAAACAAGAAGTTCTTGTTACTCAAGAAGGCAATGTCCAATCTGTCCCAAACTTCACACGTTTGTTAAGAGTCCTGCCCTGAAAAAATCTACATGACAATTTTCAGTTAAAGTAATAGCGCCACCTACTGGCAACAGGAAGTGACGTTTAACAGTGTGATGCAGTACTAGCAACATAGTAAATATGCCATTGAGTTATAAACATGTTAGAAACATGTTAAAACATGCTAGCAATTCTTAGCTAAGTGCTAAAGCATGCTAATGCAATGAAACAGGAAGTTGTTGTTACTGAAGAAGGCAATGTCCAATCTGCCCCAAACTTCACACGTCTGGTAAGAGTCCTGCCCTAAACAAATCTACATGACAATTTTCAGTTATAGTAATAGCGCCACCTACTGGCAACAGGAAGTGACATGTTTAACAGTGTGAGGCAGTACTAGCAACATAGTAAAATATGCCATTGAGTGTTAAACATGTTAAAACATGCTAACAATTCTTAGCTAAGTGCTAAAGCATGCTAATGCAATGAAAGAGGAAGTTGTTGTTACTCAAGAAGGCAATGTCCAATCTGCCCTAAACTTCACACGTTTGATAAGAGTCATGGCCTGAACACATCTACATGAGAATTTTCTGTTATAGTAATAGCGCCACCTACTTTCAACAGGAAGTGACATATTTTACACTGTGATGCAGTACTAGCAACATAGTAAAATATGCCATTGAGTGTTAAACATGTTAGAAACATGCTAAAGCATGCTAGCAATACTTAGTTAAGTGTTAAATCATGCTATTAATGCCATGAAACAGGAAGTTGTTCTAACTCAGGCAAGGAATGTCCAATCTGCCCCAAACGTCACACTTTTGATAAAAGTCCTGCCCTGAACACATCTACATGACAATTTTCAGTTATAGTAATAGCGCCACCTACTGTCAACAGAAAGTGACATGTTTTACACTGTGATGCAGTACATTTTTGAGGGCCTAAACATGCACGAAAACTCACGAAAATTTGCACACGCGTCAGAATTGGCAGAAATTTACATCTGATAAGCGTTTCAGAATTGGGCAGGGCAAAATGGCTCGATAGCGCCACCTATAAAGGTTCAATGGAGTGCGCCTCCCGCTACGTTTCACGTACGTGTACGAAATTCGGTACATACATGTAATGGCCCAATGCCTACAAAAAGGTCTCTTGGAGCGTAGCCCTAAACACAACAGGAAGTCAGCCATTTTGAACTTCCTCTCAGATTTTTGTGCAGTTTTTGCCATATTCAGGCCTCGTACTTCAACGAACTCGTCCTACAGTTTTAATCTGATCATCTTCAAATTTGGTGAGTCTAATCTTAAGGCCTTTGCAACATTAAATTGCGAAGATCTTGAGTTTTCGTCGAAGGGCGTGTCCTCGGCAGCCTGACAAATTTCAATGTTTCGCCATAAAACAGGAAGTTGCTGTAACTCAGGCAAACAATGTCCAATCTGCCCCAACCTTCACACGTTTGATAAGAGTTCTGTCCTGAACACATGTCCATGCTCAAATTCAGTTACAGTCATAGCACCACCTGCTGGCAACAGGGAGTGACATTTTTAACACTGTTGTGGACTCCTAATAATATATAAAAAAGTGCCAGCAAGTGCTAAACATGCTAGCAACATACTAGAAACATGCTAAAACATGCTAGCAAACACTTAGCTAAATGTTAAATTATGTTATTAGTACTGCAATTAAATAGGAATTTGCTGTAACTCAGGCATGGAATGTCAAATCTGCCCCAAACTTCACACATTTGATAACAGTCATGGCCTGAAAACATCTACGTGACAATTTTCAGTTATAGTAATAGCGCCACCTACTGGCAACAGGAAGTGACGTTTAACAGTGTGATGCAGTACTAGCAACATAGTGAATATGCCATTGAGTTATACACATGTTAGAAACATGTCACCAAATAATTGGACAGAATGGTACGTTCCAAGATGGTCGCACTATGTGAGAACTCTGCAAACTTAAGAGTTTACAACGGTTAGTTTTGCTAAATTATAAGAAATTCAAAGAAGTTTTGGAGATTGTGGAAATGGCACCGCCTAAGAAAACTGAGAAAATGGAAAGTGATATGGAAGAAATTCGCAAGTCACTTAGTCATATGTCTGGGGAACTTGTCAAAGTCACCGAACAGCTGACAAAGCTAACGCAAGTTGTAGAAGAGGTGAAACAACTGAAAGATATGATAAGCGCAAAAGACAAAATAATCATCGAACTCGAGAGAAGGCTCGATAACATTGAACAACAGACGCGAATGGAGGATGTAATAATTACTGGTTTGACCATCAAACCTCGGTCTTATGCGAAAGCTGTTGCAAGTGGTAGCAATGTCAGCGAGGATGCGGAGAAAGCTGATTTGCAAACACTGGAAAGGCAAGTTCTTCAATTTTTGACAGAGAAGGATATACATGTGGATCCGAAAACCATCTCGGCGTGCCATACTCTACCACGTAAAGATAAGACGAGGCCTGCAATTGTCTTGCGCTTTACAAATCGGAAAAACAAAACTGAAATGCTGAGCCAAGGGAAAAAGTTGAGAGGAACAGCGGTGTATTTGAATGAGCATTTAACGCAGAAAACGGCAAACATTGCAAGAGAAGCCCGCTCCATGCGGAAAATTGGTAAAATCAAGGCGACATGGACAAGGAATTGTAAGGTATTCATTCAACTTAATGGGTCAAATCCGGAACAAGCTAAAGTTGTGATGTTAAGAGATTTGATGGATCTAGAACAATTTAAATAATGGGATATATTCCTTTTTGCATTTTTGATACATCTCAAGATATGCCGATGTTGAACCCTGTGGGAATGAATATAATCTTGTCAAAATGGGAATTGTGGTCAGATCAATGGATTCATTTTGTTGTTGGACTGGGCATGTATGGTTTATTAGAATGTTTATTTGACATCCAAAGCACTTATTTTTTTCTATCATGGTCCCAAATGTTGACATGAACAGTGATAAAATATTTGATATGGAAACTGTCTTTGCACATAATATACTAGCACCTGGGGAATGTCACTACTTTACAACACAAGAGTTCAATGGGACTACACAAAGGTTTTCCGATGACGGATTTTCCATCATACACTTTAATAGCCAAAGTCTGAAATGTAAATTATCAAAGATTAACAACTTTCTTAGCGATTTAAAACGGACATTTAAAGTGATTGCTGTAACAGAAACCTGGTTGAAGGAAATGCAAGTCGACAGTGTACAGATTAATGGTTACAACATGTTTTATGTAAACAGGATGGGGAAAGGTGGAGGAGGTGTTGCCCTCTATGTTGATGCTAAATTGAAATGTAAAGTTGTTGAGCATAAAACCATAGCTGTGATTGATTTGATGGAAGCATTAACGATAGAAATTATAAATGACAAAGGAAAAAATGTGTTAATTACTTGTGTTTATAGACCACCTGGGTCTGCTATTGATTTGTTTACAAAAAAAATAATAGAATTGTTTGACGATGTAAAGAATAAATCAGTAATTGTATGTGGTGATTTCAATATAGATTTGGGTAGCAAAATAGCAACTAATGATTTTAGGAATTATATGGAAACTGCAGGTTTATGCCCAATGATAACCAAACCAACTAGAATCACAACTCATAGTGCTACGATTATTGATAATATATATACAAATATACACGGCGAAATTATAAATGGTATTTTTACAATAGATGTGAGTGATCATCTCCCTGTATTTACAATTTATGATAATTTCTGTATTAAGACCACGCAAGATAACTCTCTCGTTGTCATAAGGGATAAGTCTAGTAAAGCTATTGAGGATCTTAAAGAAGATCTTAAGAGGCAAAACTGGGATCAAGTATATACGAATGACCTAAATAATGCTTATAATGCTTTCATGACGACACTAATTAATTTATATGATCAAAATTGTAAACAAATCAAAATTTGTGTTCAAACTGCGAAGAAATTATTTGATAACCCTTGGATGACAAATGGGCTGAAAAATGCTTGTAAAAAAAAAAATTATCTGTATAGAATGTTTCTTAAAAAAAGAACAGAAGATGCAGAGTGCAGATATAAAAAATATAAAAACAAACTTGTATCAATTATAAGAAGACAAAAAAAGGATTATTATACAAATCTGATAGACAAAAGTAAAGGCAATATCAAAAACACATGGGGCGTAATAAATACAGTTATGCATAAAGGCAGGCCCAAAATTATTACTCCCGATTTTATAACCAAGAATAACTCAGATAAATATGCGACAGAAGAAATTGCAAACGAATTTAATAATTATTTTGCAAATATTGGCTCAAATTTTGTACAATATATCCCAGATGAAAATATTGATGGTAGTATTATTCCACATAGTGTAAACAGCATTTTTCTTGAGAGGGTACAAGAGAGTGAAATTTTGAAAATTGTGTCTGGATTTGCAAATAAAAAGTCAAATGATTATATAGATATGAATATGTCACTGATAAAGCAAATTATAGACGTTATTGTTGAGCCTTTTACTTATATTTGTGATTTATCATTTACTACAGGGAAATTTCCAGAACGTATGAAGATAGCCAAAGTGGTTCCAATTTTTAAAAAAGGAAATAAAAATGATGTTTCGAATTATAGACCCATATCTCTGTTACCACAGTTATCTAAAATCTTAGAAAAATTATTTGTGAATAGATTAAAAAAATTTTTGGATAAAAACGAATTGTTAACAAATAGTCAATATGGATTTCGGTCAAATCATTCAACTGCAACAGCAATGTTGGAACTGGTAGAAGAAATAACCAATGCTATGGATAAGAAATATGTTACTGTAAGTGTCTTCGTGGACTTGCAAAAAGCGTTCGACACTCTAGATCATGAAATATTATTGATTAAATTATATAAATATGGTATAAGAGGTATAGCTCATCAGTGGCTCAAAAGTTATTTAAAAGACAGAGAGCAGTTTGTTGAAATCAATAACATAAAATCAAGAAATTGTTCAATAAATTGTGGTGTACCCCAGGGGTCGGTGCTAGGTCCAGTACTTTTTCTTCTTTATGTGAATGATATAGTAAATGTTTCTAAGTTACTCAAATGTATTTTGTTTGCGGACGATACTACTTTATTTTATGCTGGCAAAAATATAAATGAGGTATTACAAGTTGTAGAGTATGAGTTTGGGAAATTATTAGATGGTTTAACGCAAATAGACTGTCTCTAAATATCAGTAAGACAAAATTTATGATTTTTAGTTGTATAAATGTGGATTTAGATGCAGTATTGTCAGTACAAGGAGTACAGATTGAAAGGACTCATGAATTTAAGTTTTTAGGTGTTGTGATTGATGAACAGTTGACATGGAAATTCCACATTGACCATGTTAAATCTAGGGTATCCCAAATTATAGCTGTGTTACATAAAGTAAAAGAATCTGTTAATAAATGTGCCTTAATTTTGTTATATAATTCATTGATTGTTCCACATCTGACCTATTGCATTGAAGTGCAAACAAGACTTATATAGAACCTGTTTTTAAATTACAAAAACGTGCCATTCGCGTTGTAAATGGAAGTGAATATAGGGCCCACACAAATCCTATATTTATACAGTTAAAAACTTTAAAATTCAATGACTTATTAGAATATAGTCTTCTAAAAATAATGTATAAGGCTCATCTGAAAATATTACCTGATAAATTGCAAAATAGATTCATCAAGAGAGTTAGTGAATTTAATTTAAGAGGAACTGAAGTCTTTCAGAAACCCGAGTTTAGAACAAAATTAAAGGAAAGATGTGTCTCAATACAAGGTGTCAGTCTGTGGAACAATCTAAATAGTGAAATTAAAACTTCTATATCGTTTTTTGTTTTTAAGAAGAGTGTAAAAACATTACTAATAGGAAAATATAATGCATCTATTTAGCAGGAAAATGTGATATTTGATTTATGACTTTGCATACTGGTGCTGCAACGTAGACGTGTGTTGTAAGCGTACCTTTTTGGAATTGTTATTTGACTTATGTTGATAAGGGGCAGATATTATAAGTTTATCTTCTTTTTGCTCCTTTTCATTTCTTTTTCAAAAGAATGAAATAAATAAAATATGAATGAAAAATATGAATGAATGAATGAATGAATGTTAAAACATGCTAGCAATTCATAGCTAAGTGCTAAAGCATGCTAATGCAATCAAACAGGAAGTTGTTGTTACTGAAGAAGGCAATGTCCAATCTGCCCCAAATTCAACACGTCTGATAAGAGTCCTGCCCTAAACAAATCTACACGACAATTTTCCGTTATAGTAATAGCGCCACCTACTGGCAACAGGAAGTGACATGTTTAACAGTGTGATGCACTAGCAACATAGTAAATATGCCATTGAGTTATAAACATGTTATAAACATGTTAAAACATGCTAGCGATTCTTAGCTAAGTGCTAAAGCATGCTAATGCAATGAAAAAGGAAGTTGTTGTTACTCAAGAAGGCAATGTCCAATCTGCCCCAAACTTCACATGTTTGATGAAAGGCCTGCCCTAAACACATGACAGTTTTTACTTAAAGTAATAGCGCTACCTACTGTCATCAGGAAGTGACATGTTTTACAATGTGATGCAGTACTAGCAACAATATTAGATATACCATTGAGTTCCAAGCATGCTAGAAACATGCTAAAACATGCTAGCAACACTTATCTGAGTGAAAACACATTGTATAATCCCCATAATAAAGGACATTTTTGTAACTGACATTGACATACTCCTCCTATATTTACCTACATAAATGCACATTGCCTACCGTGCTCTGTCTTCCTAAAGCCACCAGGTGGCAGTGGAACGGGTGCGAGGGCCCTTTCATCGCTGCTTGCAGCTTTAATTAAATCTGAATTTTTTCTACAATGCATGCCCAAAGTCGTGCAGCCATATAGTTTCTCTTGATATCAGCATGTTCAAAGGTGTTTATTTTTTATTTCATTTTTTACAGGGAGAGATGCCACTGATGAGTCCTGCTGACTTAAACATTCAACAGTCTCTGTACATGAACATGGTACATGGTAAAATGAAAAATCAAACACCTTGGAAATGACAGGTATGTAGGCTACTATGTTTCTATGTTTATATGTACTATGTTGACAGGTATGTGTGTATCTTTGGATTATGTTGTGTTGTAAATAAATCCAAACAATCTAAAAGCCATTCTTTTTTAAATCTCCTCATTCTTTGTGCAAGGCTCCTTATAATGATATGGCCTGATAGCACCTAATAGGGCCATTATGGGAGGGTCTTTGTCTTTCTCAGGTGTGAAATGGATACATACTAATGAGAGATCACGCCTCCTCGCATAAAGCTTTCTGACACAAAACACGTCATTAAAAATGTAAAAATACTTTATTGTCTTATCTGAATGAGTAGTCAGGATGATTCTCACATAGTTTTGGAGCAAATATTCTAGGCTATGTGATACAATTTTCAAAAGTCTTGTGAAGAAATAATCAATATGTGTTTTGTGGCCTTATTTCAACAACTTTCATTTTTATTTTTTTCAATAACCACGCATAAACATTATTCTCTTAAAAATACAAACATGTACATACATGTTGCTTAGAAATTATGGTAGCCCAGTTTGTGCTATATAGAGTGAATTTACACCTTTGCCATTAACATGTTTATAAATAACTGAAAAAAGCACAAATGTAAGGGCATATCAGAACATCCCAATGGCCCCAAAAACACTTCAGACCCCAGAGGGTTAAGTCATTAACACCAGTCAATTCAAGCAATTGAAGCATTATTCAAATTAATAGCAGAAGCTCACATTACCATCTTAAAGCTCATTATAGTAATAGGGGTTTTGGCAAGTGATATGATGCTAACGATTACGTTACAATTAAAACGACAGTCCTGAGCTGAGCTAAACATGAGATAACGTGTACGTGTTCTTAGAATGAACAAAAAACGACAAACTTTGCTGTTTATGGAAACTCACCCCATAAGAAACAGAAAAGTATTCTTGCAGATCTCGTTGCCTCCAATGAAATACCGTAATTCCTGAAATAAAAACCGGTATTCAAATAAACGCCGGGCCTCTGATAGTGGCCGGGTGCGTGATCAACGCGGACAAATAAAGGCCGGTCTCAAATTAAGGCCGGGGGAAAATTAGTGTGGATAATCTCCTAAATGCCTTTCATTGAAGAGATGTTACATCTGTCCACTTCGTTCTGTGATCCGATCGTGTTCTGTGATCCGATCGTGAAAAGACCATGTATAAATGCCATCCGAAGCGCATTCGAGACAATTTAAATCCGATCGCTCAAACCACTTCTTCAGGAGGAGATCTCAGACGAGATTCCAGACGAAACTGCACAAGTGTAAATCAAATGCATCTGATTGTTGAAACCACGTATCTAAATTTTACTCCTCCCAAAAACGATCAACTGGGTGAAAACCCCAGCCGAGTATGTTTCTTACATCCTGGGTAGCCGGTAGCGTAAACTTCTCTACGAAATGTGCACAAGACAATATCCTCTAACTTGTACCTGGCCTGCAGATTACCAGATCTCAACCCGATCAGACTGGTTTGGCACGCACTAAAAGAGTTTGTTAGACGTGAGGCTAAGCCATGGAACAAAGACGAGCTTCTTCAGGCCATTGTGACTTTCTGGAGAGATCGCCTGACAAAAACAGCGTGCAATAAATACATCGATCACCTTCAGAAAGTTTTGCCGGCGGTGGTACAGCGCAACGGGGGTTCTACTGGAATGTAGAAATGTAGCTTTAGGCCCATTGAATTGTTTTAATTTTTCTGTTGACATGCTGTGACATTTGTGTTTTTTTCAGTTGCTTATAAACATATTAATGGCACAGGTGAAATTACACTATATTTAGCACAAACAGGGCTATGATAATATGTGATATAATATGTATGTACATGTTTGTATATTTGAGAGAATATTGTTTATGCGTGGTTATTGAAAAAACTAAAAATGAAAGTTTCAAAAATAAGGCTACAAAACACATAATAAATATGTGTCCACAAGACTTTTGACTAATGGATGTTGTTGCCTAGTGTTTTTTCTTCAAAATGATCTGAAAAACATCCTGCCTAATCATTCACATAAAACTGTGAATTGGGTTTTATTGTGAAAAACTTTTTTTTGTTTGCCAAGGCAATATGCGAATGGCCTTGAACAGTCCAAGCCCCATCATGAATAATTAGATGATTCTCACCTGACCCGCATAATAATGAGCCTTTCATTCAGGTGTTACACAAGGAAAAATGGAAAGGACAACATACATATATATATATATATATATATATATATATATATATATATATATATATATATATATATATATATATTTATATATATATATATATATATATATATATATATATATATATATATATATAAAATCAAAATATAAATGAAAGTCAAAAACCCATTTTTAGTCATACCTGGAAACAAATCCTGGTCAAATAGGTTATATGGGTCATTGTATAGAATTGGTTCAAATTTAGAGTTGGAAATATCTTGAAAATAAATTTTTTTTTTCCATATAAAGTATTATAAGCTTGCATTGGATAACAGTTGATTAGTTTATTTTTTACAAAACATACTATATATTTAACATATGAGCAGAAACTGTCTAACTAAAGCTTATTTGATGTCTATTTTATAGTAAAAACTTTCTAATCTATTTCGTCTGTAACAGTAGGCTATGCATCTGTGCGTTCGTTTGTTCACACACCCAGACACCCGATTCATATTTAAACAGTGTTTTTGGTTTTACAGATACTATTCTATATCGCGATTAGAACAAATCTCAGTAGCAGGGTTGCCAGATTGGGCGGTTTTGCAATCTATTCTGCGGGCAAAATTGGGTTTGGGCGGGTGGATAAAAATTGGGCTGGTTTCGGATCAGTTCGGCGGTTTTTTGTAGCCGAAACACCGGCACTTCAGATCGGCGACCCTCTGTTCAGCAGGTAGTAACCTCACTCACTCACTCACTCACCACTACAGCTCTGGCTGACGTGCGTCCCCTCTAAACTCACAATAGACACTCCCTCCCACTACCTTCGGTGTAGCCTACTTTTGCGTCCATTCCTTATTCCTTTTTTAACTAAATACATGCTTTCTTCTTTATTCGTTTTTAGACTGGTGAAACAATATTCACATACAGACTTATTTTCCTTTTATACAATGCTTAGATATTTAATTGAAAATCAAATTTCGTTTTACGAAATTTTATTTCTCAATTTTATTTGCGTTGACTTGGAACATTTAGATGATTGCCTACTGAGCCCGGGAAGTCACCTGTGAAAAAAAAAAAAAAAAAAAAAAAACCTTTTTCCAATTCGTCTCCTCAGTTTATAAACTGCTGTAAAATGTAGCTACTCGCGGATTTGTCTGTGCCGGCTGATTCAACCAGGCCAGCTGTTTAGGTGAGGCCGGCTGCACAGATACCATTGTGTTTAAACTTTATATTTCAAAATTGATAATTTCTTGACTTTTCTAAAAAACGACATTTACTTCACTTGTATCTTTAAAGTCAAAATTTTAAAAGGAAAAAGCTCAGGAGCCTATAATATAAGCAGACTAACCTAAAACAAAAACAATTCAAAAACTTTAAATGTTAGGTTATATAAAAGAAAAACATTAATACATTATTTTATGATAAACATATTGCTGTCTTAAGTGAACTCATTTATAGTTATAAACGCAAATAATAATTGCCATTATTATTAGCCTACAGTTTGGCTAGAAGACACTTCCAGAAAAGGAACAAAGCAATTTGTCAAATGTCAGTCATAATTGCCTACTGGTTAGACAATAATAATACAGGGCTAAGATTATTACAAATGAACACAGGTTTTGACTCATTTCCAAGCAAGGGTTTGTGCGGAGTGTGGAGCGCGCTTGCTGCACGGCACGGAGGCAAGGGCGCGAACACTTGCGTTTTTCTTTCTACAGTGGAAACAACTTAAAATAGTACTCTATCATTTCTGGTCATAGAAAAAAAAAAAATACATAATTCGCAACTACTTTTATTTGTGTAAACTCAATAACAAGAAAACGTTGTGCTTTTGTAAAATAAAATAAAACAATCAGTCGCGCTCTTTTATGGTCTCCGTGAACTGGACTGTCTCAACTGTCTCAAAAATGAACTGAAACAAAATATAGCCTATGTAGGCTAAAGCTTGAAATGTCCACTTTTAAACGAACAAATTCGCATCGAAAGCAAATACAGTCTGATTATGTAGCTAATCCATGTGAATTTCTTATCTGGGCGCATCCGCTTTACAGCGGAGATGTTTCCAGCCGATTTAGAAAATACTAGTTTATTAATAAACAATTAAAATGCCTCGTTACATTTCAGAAACATTTATTATTATTAATAGCCTATAAATCATCTATAGCCTTAGAAGTTTGGCCTTAGAAAACCATTTTGTCCATATTAGCCTAATTTGTGAATATTTTAAATGTTTAATAAAGGGGCAAAAAGTCATTAACAGATATCGGAAAATACGTCAATATATAGGCTTGCGCAGCATTTGGTGTAACGTTATAGGTTCAAATTCAAATTTTGGTGTTCGACTTTGCGTTTTAAAAATACAACAACCGTTCATTTTTTTTATTTTTACGGGTTAAAAAAGGAAAAACCAATGGACGCAAAAGTAGGCCTACACCGACCAATGGGTCATTTTTAAGCTTGTTTATAATTTCAATGTGGTTTTTTTTCTTTTTTTTTTCTTTTTTATGTTTTGCAGACTTTATTAAATATCATGCAACTTTCCCATACATTTACCTAAAACTAATGGGCATTCCTGTAAATATCTGGTCCTTTTTTGGCCACTTGGGGGTGCCATCTACTCAAATTAATCTGGTTGTTTTAATTTACAGTGCTGCATAGGAGTTTGAAAACTGAAAATTTGGTCAGTAAATCAAGATCAAATAAACATATTGTCATCCTGCTTTCAATAGTGTGATCATACATTAAACATTAGTGTGTTTTTTTTTTTCATCTCCACCCCCCCTCTTCGGAGGACAACTTTATTTATTTTATTTTATTAAACTGTAATATCTGAATGAGTTTGAAATCAGAATGAGTTTGAGTCTTGAAGTGGTATTTTAGTGAGTTGCACCAAATGTTCGGAACCAAGACGGGAAAGAGACCCGTACCTTGACTGCTCTGGCTTAGAAATGACCTAGAATCGGGATTGCCTAGACATAGGCTGGTAACAGCCTAAGCTTCAATGTGTTTAACCCTCTGGGGACCAGCAACGCGTCGGCGCGTTTTGCCGTTTTTTTTTTCACATAGCAGAAAAATAGACTTAAAATACTCTGTTGATTTTGATCGTACATATAAGTGTTATACATCATTCGATCCTGTTAAGTGTCTATTATTTTTTTGTATACTCACAATAAAAACAAAGTTTTGTGCTTTTTGTCAAATAAAGAAAAATAAACATGATGCGAGTTTTGCCTTCTCTCTGTCGGTGAAGTCCATTCTGAAACGCGTCCTAAGATTAACTATAACTCAGTGAATACTTGTCATACAGGCACAAGAGATTTTTCTTTATGAAGCTTGAATTCTCTTCTTTTCAATGAAGTAATTTATATAAAAAACTAATATTCTCAGTTTATGTAATCTGTATGAAAAGAGAGTGCTGTCAGAATTTTTTCCCCAGCTCATTACACTTCATTACGCGTTAATCTGACACGCCCACGGAGGACGCGCGCTATTCAAACGCAAATGTTGAGGCAAGCCATGACAACGCCCACATCAGCCGTTCCACCGCGGCGGTAAAATGTGTGGTGTATTTGCTGCCTTTTACCGCTAAGAGGCGCTACAATCATAGACTCTGATCATAGACTCTGAAAAGTGTTCGTTTATTCTTTCTAATGCGTAATCTGCCGCTGCGCCATTGAAAGCTGGTAGCAGATGAATTTAACAAGTGAAACGTAACACAGGGGACTTCTCGACAGCCGGACAGTGCTAAGCAAAGTAAGTGTAGCAGAATGCTAGCTATCTGAGGACATATGGACGAAATTGGGTAACGTTAGTAATGCTATTGATTTTTCGAGCGGCTTCGAACTTTCTTTTTTTTAAACGGAACTCTATCCATTTCAGCAGACCATGTTCATCTATCCATTTCAGCAAACCATGTCCATCATATAAACAGTTCATGGAATATAGAAGCTCGAAATCAAAAGAAAGACAGTCTTTTAACTATGGGCCAAAAGGACGATCTAGGCCTAAAGAAAGAAAAAACGTCCAGGTAAGCTGTACTGACCGTCCTATAAAATTTTGCAATGTTCTATATGTATTTGTGTGAGTGTGGATTTTACCTATACATGAATTATATCTTTGTTATATTACTAGATAAACGTAGGATTGATGGGGCCACATGGAACTGATTTAAAACCTCGAAGAGGGAAAACACTCCCGTTGTTTACAGACCCAGAGATAGCAGCACCTGATCTCCTGAAACAAGCTGTCCAGAAAATGAGAACATTTAACAAGGACATGCACGAAGGACCTTATGCCCTTTTGTATCCAGACTGCTCAGAGGTGGTCCATGTGCCTTGGTCAGAAAGGCCATTTAAATTGGCAGAATATAAAAAGGAAATAGGAAAGGCATACTCCAGGATTACTTTTTTCATTTGCCTAGAAAAGCACTTTAAAAGAGGTTTGTGGATCTCATAATTCACTAATTTTAAATATTCAAATACTCTGCTGGAGGATAAATAATGGTTGTTTGATTTAATTTTTTCAGAGTACGATACCTCAGATTTTGATTCTGATTTTGAAATTGTCATCACAACAAGGAGCAGAGCTGAATTCAATCGAGCTGACACTTGAGCTGTACATCTGTTATTCTCTTTTTTTAAACCAATTATGTGTGTAATTCATTTGCATATAATTTATTAGATTTATTGGATTTTAAGCATAACATCAATATCCTAGTCAATATTTTAGTGAAAAAAGGCTTGTTTTGATTATTTTGCCATTGCTAGTAAACAGTAACACAGACAACCATTTAACATTGATATATATACTGTATGTCGTAATAGAAAAAGTATGTAAGCTGTTGAAAGTTGTTGATCGTTTTTATCCGTTTCCTCTCAGGTTTTTGAACCACAAAATCGAAGCACTCCCAAATACAAACTGGAACATGAAAGGTAGGTGCTGCACACTTGGACACAAAGGAACTTTCAGGCGTGCATGGGTTGAAATTATTTCTTTACTTCTTGACTGGAAATGATAATGATAATTCATATTTTGTTGGGCTACAGTGCTTTCACTACCAGGTAAAACTACCACCAAGTTTTTTTTCTTTATTTTTTCATTTAATTCACAAAACTGCTAAAACTACTAGGAGATATTTCACTACTTATTCACAGACACATTATACATACATTTATATGTCTGCACATAAGCTCAACGTTGCTACATGCTATCAGCTGTTTCTGTAACTGACTGAGGTGCCCCCTCGCTGCCTACCTAGAGTACTCACAGCTGCCTGTGTGAGCTTTACTTAACATCACAGAATAAACCTACTGAAATACAGTTGCTCTTGCAGGTGAATAAACACAAATGACACAAATTAACCAAACCAGTCCACTTTGGAGGGGAGGGGGGGGAGGGGGGGGGGGGGGGGGGGGTATCCACTGTCCCACATCATTGTCGTTTCTACAAAGGTACTATAGGCCTTTATTGAAGTGGCACAGTCATCCAGAACCAGCTCAAATAGTACTTTGAGCTTTCTCTTATTTTATACCTTTTACATTCAAAAAGAAACTCAAACAAACTCAGATTTGAGTTCAGGAAGCCCTCATATCCACATGTTCTTAAGAAATAATTTATCTTAAATTATTTAAGTTGTTGATGTGATCAGAGAATTAGCTCGGATGAACTTGAAACAGAAAACGCCATATGTATGCGATTTATAACAAAATATATATTTTTTTAATATAAATCTTTTTGATCCCTCCCTATACTACTACATGTTACTCAAAACTGCCTTATATCTTTTATCATGGAGCTAATCATTGTAATATGTTTTATCATGTTTCAGAGATGCACCAGGACAATCATCAACAATTCAGCCAGGACAGGTAATATGGCAGACTGTGGCAGCATGACATTTCTTGCTTTCAGTGTTGTTGTTTAAGACATTTTAATCTGTTTTTCAGATAGTAATATCTGATGCTGAGGATCTGGATCCACCTGAAACAAATCCAGAAAACCCGTCTTGCTACAGGTAAGTAAAAAAAAAGAAGATAAAGACTGACATAATTAAAATTTATTTAACTGATTACATGGGGAAGACATTTTTGTTTGTAAGATGTTTTAACATAGAAATGGTAATTTCCCAACAGTAAATACACAGACCTGTTTTCACCAAATGTTGAGCAAGAAGACGAAGAGCCGGTTGCTGTCAATGTGAAGAATTTTCAACACACAGCAATGTAATATGACAGCTTTTGACTATAGCACTCCAGTTTTTTCACTGTACAATAGTTCTGGTATATCTGGAATATCCACAAATGAAGTCACTTTTTGTCATTACAGGGAGGAGACCGACATTACATTACCTGACATCGTGGCAAACCTGTCACTTCCTATTGATCATAAAAAAGTCAGCCGGTTCAACATCTCAAGGGCTAACTTTTGGGATGGGGCAGTCAGAGGTTTCAAGCGTACAACCTATTCTGAAACCTGTGACATGCTGGTGAAATTTACTGATGATACTGGTGTTCTGGAAGAGGGAATTGACACTGGTGGTCCAAGACGAGAGTTTTTGACTCTATTGATGAAACACCTAAAAGACCGGCCCATTTTTGATGGACCAGAAGGACATCGTTTCTTGGTCTACAATGCAAATGGCATGCATATTGGTTAGATGTGTACTATAAGCTACTAATGGTTGGTTAATGCTCATTGACCATATATATATATATATATATATATATATATATATATGGGTCAATATCACCAAAGAGTGCCTTTCAACCCTCACAATACTCACACATTTTGATTTTAATTTACCATTCGCTTTATGTCATGTCATAATAGTAGACACTCAAATACTATAATAAATATATTATCTGAGCTCCCACAATTTTTTTTTTTAATTATGGGCCATTTTTTAGAGCATAAAGCATAGATATGTCCACCCTGTCGTGGACATATAAATTACTGTTAAATATGTTTTCATTGCATTATTAAGATACAAATGATGCTTTCTGAAAGGTATGATGTCCCTTTCCTAAACAGGGTTATTTGTTTGCTTTCAAATTATAAATACATAAAAGATTTTACGTAAACCATGTGCTTTTAAAGAAACTCATACAATTCGCACATGTATTTTTTCTTATTTGGGGAAAAATTTGATTATTTGGATGCAGTTTTTTGTTTGCATGTTATTGCCCCCACACCTAGCACAATGGATTATATAGGTATGATTAAATTATTATTTTAAATATTATTTAAAAATACCAAGATGACAGGGTGGACGAGCCCACGACAGGGTGGACAAGCACACGACGGAGTGGACACATAAAGCAGAACACAAAAAGCATGACAAAATATGACAATGAAACATTTATTCAACTTAAAAAAATAAATAGATAATTACATTCTCAATCACATTGATATAACTGAGAATTTAGAATGGCCTCTCTGGTTGAGATGAAAAAGGCAGGGAGTTCAAAAACCTGCCCGTCTTTTCAGCAAAATGTAAACATAAGGAAACTTATAATAACAAAACATAAAAAAGCAAGTACATTAAATGTAACAATTAGTTTTTTATTTGTGGCCAAGAAATATTGTAGTAAATAAATTCTGTCAATTTGTAACATTTACAACACGTGGAACAACTTGCCCCAAACTGATATTTAGAAAAAAAGTATACATTTGTGTTCAGAACACGATTCAATCTTTCAGTTGACCCTTGCCTGAATGTATTCCAGTGTGGTTCTATTGGGTTTTACATTAACTAAAAACCTAATGTAAACACCACATAACAGAGAAACACACTTCTGAAAAGAAATATGGATATACATTAACAAACAATAACACGAACAATAAGTCATTTTAAAGAACAGATTCCTGTTCATCTAAACTCCGCTCATCTAAACCGATATACCTCCATGAAGCCTTGTCTATCTGTACAGAGCGTTTATTGAGACCCTGTGGCTCTGTAATCAGACAGAGAATCTGTTGGTCTGCATACCAGGTAATATCTTCTCTGGGACTAGGCCAGAAGAATTTATTTATCCCATTCCGGTGCATGCACTTAACCATAATGTTGTGCTCCTCCACTTTAATGATAATGCCAGGATAGGCTTCATCGTCATAATTCACCACACACCATTCTCCAATGTGTTTCGCCTCAATGAATTGTGGACGCCATCTGGTTTCAGTTGTGCCATCAAATGCAGGGGCATGGTTATGTTCTTTACTTACATTTGCCTCCATTAACTGGTAACAGGGACAATCCAACATACCTGCCTCTCTCTTGCAGAGACATGTGATGTCCCGGTATTTCAGTTTGCCTGGTGAAACACTTAGCACCTGATGCACCCTCATTGTTCCTTTTATTGGAGCAATGGCAGGTATCTGATGTGTGATGAGAAGAGAGATGGTATGAACTTTAGAATTCAATGACATAATACTTTTAACAATAATGTTGTATGTATGATGTATATACCATCTAAGCTGTTCTACAACCAATACTTTGAATCCTGGCTCTGTTCATTTTATCCACTATTAATTTTGTATGTATACATACTCTGAATTTTCTTTAAACAGATACGTATGAATAAGTACATGTATATATATGTTGGTAATTGTAAAAAAGTAAGGTATACATTTAGGTTATTTTCTTACCTCTGGCTTTGATTCAACATCATCTGCACTGATGTAAAATAACTGCACTGAAGAGTTGTTTGATTTCAGTCTTTCATACAGGATTAAGGCATTTGGGATGTCCTCTCCATGTTTGATGGCTCTGTCTGCTGATCTCTTCAGTGCCCCACCAACACCATCTGGTGCCCCCTTGCCGTGTCCTGCCTCAAAGTAATTCCAGTTGATATTTTCAAACCCTAGTTTATATGGTTCTGTGGAAAGTAGGTAGAAATTCCCTTTCTGCCGATATTGAGTGGCTGGCCCGTCACTGAAGAAGTGAAGTTTTTTAACTTCAGGGAACCTTTGCCTTATCATACCAAGTACTGGGTCAAGGTGGGCCCAAATAGCTGTAGGGTCATGTCGTCGACTTGGAGAAATGGAGCAGAAGGCGAGAGGTGACTGGTCCTCAGCAGTGTAAAGTAACCCTGTATGGAGAGTTGCCTGTTGGTGCGATCCTCCAAAGTGGACTGCTTGAATTTCTTGGCTGTATTTGCACAAGTAATTTTCACTGAAATCAATGTGCAGCATGCACTCATCTGTTTTTAGGGTCTCCCTGATTTGCCTGTAGGCTGCGTATTGCCATCTGATGTTGAAGATGTGTTGCTTAAATCTGCTGAGCCTTTCTTGAAATTGGCTAACCAGGTCAGACTCGGTTGTTACGAGACCTCTTTTGCCATATATTCTCAATATGTACACATTCATTATTAATCCTGTGCCTAACATAATGAAAACGGCTTTGTTCATGTTTCTTGTCCCCTCACAATGACAGTAGCCTAAACTATTACACTAGGCTACATGTTACATAGGCCTATTTTGGCGAAATTGGACAAAACTATATTAGTTTGCCTAATTATTTTTTGTCATTCGTTTAACATTTATGACCTAAGAAAAACCTGTCAAATATATAAAGTTAAGTTTAGCTACTTACATCTTATCTCGCACTTGACCGTACACTGAAGCGTCGAGTTGCACTGTTAAAATTCGCGCTCAGCGTCTGTGAACATAAAGCCCGCCTACTTTGATTTGATTGGTCATCTCAAATATTCTGACATTGACAAGCAGTGACAGACCAATGAGGCTCAGAACACACACACACACACACACACACACACCCTGTCCTCTGTTTCTGACGTGCTCTCTGCTCGGCGCCGCTGCGGATTAAAGATGAAAGATGAAGAACGCGCTGAATCTGATTATAACAAGAAGTTTGATGATTGATTTTTCATTAGGCTATTTTTGGTGCCCCCTCAGCACTTGGTGCCCTACGCACAGCGCGTGATGCGCGTGGTGGGAGCGGCGGCGCTGCTGTAAGCACATGCCTTTCTCTTTGAAGCACACACAATTGAATCTGCCATATCTTCTATACTTTTGGTAGACAATATACCACGACTGTGGAGGACATTTGCCATGAGTTGTGTGTTCTCATGTGTTTTGCACAAACACGTGTTGCGGTCAGCCTCTGTGGGTGAAACAACCCAAAATGGCCTAAACCGGCAAAACGTGCTGTATGACAGTTGGCCATGCTCCTCAGACAAAAATTGTCTGTGTAGAATTTTCAATGTGTCTGTGAGTAATCTTTTTTGAAATTTTTTCTTTTGTCATGTGATTGTTTGTTTGCAGCCTGGTGTCATACAGCTATAACATCATCACGGAGATAAAAAGCCCTCACTTTCCTCTTGATCTCCAGAGCTGCACTACTTTCTTTTCTCTTCACGGTTGTACAAAGATCCACACCGAGGGTTGAATTTCTTTTTTTGGAGTAGCCAAATGCCATTTGTGTGTACTTCTGGAGTTTGTACTTATTTAAAATACGTCCAGAAGTCACCCTGGCAATCAGTTGTCTTTCTCTTTCATTTTTTGCGTTTCTGTATTTTTGCCTGATGTTCTCAACCAGGGTGGTGTGAAATAGCAGGGCTCTCTTAATGGGTGACCTAACATTTTGGCCTCTTACCAATTCCCTGACTTTTGAGTAAGGAGACACTGAGGGTTCTTGTCTCTTCATCCTCTGGTACCTCTTTTTGTATTTTTCTCCTTTTCTCTTCTCCTTTGCCAGTTTTGCTTTCAACTCTTTCATTTCTTTCATAATTTTCTTCTTTCTTCTTTCTCGAATCCTTTTTCCTTGAATGTGTTGCCTAGAATACATAAATTACTGTTAGGTTTTTAGGCCAATCACTGTTGATTAGGCCTATTTCATCCCTAACTAAATGATTCAACTATAACCAGGGAAGCTATATAATAGGTATTAGGTGACAATAATTAATACATTATTTGGCTAAGAGTTATGTTTCTTTTATATTATTCCCATACTACATTTATACTAACCTTGAGGGACCTAGCTGTGGTGGACAGTCCAGCTCCAGTGGTTCTGGAGTTGGAGTCTGCAACTCCACTATTGTCCTGGCTTTTGCTCTGGCAGCTTTCTTTGCCTCCTTCCATTTTTTCCTTTGTAAACGTTTTCCTCTCTCTGTGAGGTCATTAATAACTTTCTTCTTCCCTGTATCTCTATCTTTCCTCCATCTATCCCTTTCTTTCTTAAGGTACGCATCTCTTTGTTCTGGGTTTGCATCCCGCCGTTTTCTGTATTGCCGTGCACTTTTTGCCGCACTCAGAGGCATGTCCTGAGAACAGCAATGATTTTATGTTTTTTTTATATAACAAAATATTATCTTGTTATATTATATTAAATGTTTCCATAAAATGTAATATAACATTTCTATAAATTGCAATATTAACTACAAATGAATGCTATGTCCACCCTGTCATGTGTATGTCCACCCTATCGAGTCTAAGTGGCCGACAGGGTGGACATTTTGGAACAACGACAGGGTGGACATTTTGAGCTTCAATTAGCATATTAGCTTACAACAAACTGTCACTAAGTAAATAGTTAGTCTGGTTGTTGAAGAGAATTTGGTATATTAAAACGTACATATTTGTAAATTATTGTATTTGAATCACTTCCAGTATATTTTATGCCGACAGGGTGGACATGTTAAGCTTTGGCAAAACAAGTAAGCAAACTCATATGAAGAAAATTTGTTTGTTGTAAAATCAGCAGCTACTCACCTCAGCAGTTGAATTTCCCGCCACTGAAGAGATACAAAAATCTGTTGTCCTGATGTCACTAATGGGTGTGGCCTATTCTTAAAGGGGCAGATTCCACAATACGACAGGGTGGACAACCATTTAAGGGACATGGACAAACTCTTCTTTTTTATTAAATAAAAATATTGTTTTTATTATAAACTGATCAATACACTCAATTTGAGTAATATCTTATTAAACAAAATATTAATAGGAATAAATAAATAAATAAATATAATTTGCCTATTTTACTCTCATTCAAATTTGATGAGCAGTGCCTGGGACATAGCAAAATAACATACATCCTCTTATACAAAACTATAGAAAATCTTGAAAATGTATCTAAAGAGCCAAATAATGCTACTGCTATGAATAAAAAAACATAGCCTTATATAACACACCCTTTCACGGTCATTTGTATGTTAAATTATAATGGGAAATTAGTTATTTATGTTCAGGACACCAAGAGGCACCCTACAGTGATATTGACCCATATCACATTACATATGCTTGTATATTACAGTAATGCATTGTTTGTTTTATTTTGCAATGTGAATGAATTCACAGCTGTTAGGGAGGATGAATACTACCTGGCAGGAAAGATGATTGTTGTATCAGTTGTGCATGGAGGTCCAGGGACCCATTTTCTGTCGGAAGATCTTGTACATTATCTTGCAGGCCAGCCTTCATTCAAAGCAACAAACAACTTAATAACTGATGAAGAAATAGGGAAAGCTTTGCAAGAGGTGAGAGTAGCATAAGGCTAGGGTATTGCAGGGCAGAATTTTACATAGTTCCTGCAGTGTTTTGAGACAATGTCTACTTCCTATATCGTATGCAGAATTTAATTAATTTATTAGTTTTTGATAGTGTAAGATTACACCATGCTATGTATGTCATTATAAAATGCAAAGAGATACAGTGCACACAGTTATTGATGGGTGTTTATGCCCATTGTCATGTCTTTCAGATTGAGAATGCTACTTCATTGGATGCTCTGCAAGAATGTATGATGAGACACAGCACAATGTTACAGACAGCAGGTTGTCTGAGACATGTGGCTACTGTGGAAGAAAAGAAAGAAGTCGTGTCAGACTACCTCCAATGGTATATTATTGACCGCAACTCATCTGTAATTGACAGGTAAGATGATATTTGCGGTGATTTTCTTATTTTATGTATTTATATACATTTTTTTTTAGTTTGAAATGACTCATGGTCCCCATCTTTGGTTTATGCAGGCATGTAAAGTATTTTCAATTTTGATATTTTTCGGTCAAACCGTTTTTGTCTATCAGTCATATAATGGAGGTTTATGGGGTCCACCCTCGGTTCACCTCAAAGAGCATGCACAGAGAAGTCCAAATTAAACATGATTTAATGACTCGTAAATGTAAGTACACATTGATGGCCTAAGACACGAAACGAGCGGTTTGTGTGAGAAAACGAACAGTATTTATATAGTTTTTACCTCGTGTAGCCACAGCCATGTCCAACTGATCTGACAGCACGGGCGCTTCGGTCTGCGCATGCGCCTGAAGTGATCGCTTGTGCGTCTACGTCACTCATTGTTTACACAGAGATTTCGGAAGTTTTACCTTTCACTAAACATATTTAGATATATCGAACTCGTCTTCCATTGCGATTTCCTGTGCAGACGATTGGCAGTCCAGCGGGAGGGGCAGGACATGTGCATACAACCGCCATCTTTGGTGTTACGGGTTTTCCCTATACATTTGTATTAAGGATTGAGGAAGTGGCATGTCTCTATATAAATAGTCTCTGGTTATACTTAGTTTGTAACAATTAACATGTAATGTGCAACGCAAAAAAAGGTTTCTTAAATCAATTTTTAACATAATTTTTTTTTTTTCAAATGTATGTTTGTTAAGCCGGATTGTAATTCTACGGAAGAGAATATTTAATAGTTTTCTTTTGATAATTTAAATTCAATCGGCACTACACAACAGTGAAACAATGTTTATGTTCACTCTGTAGATTCAGAGACGGTCTTTCAACCCTGGAGTTTTTGAATGCACTACAGCAACACCCTACTTTGATGGCCCCTGTCCTGTACCACTCTGAAAGTCGAATCACTGCTTCTGAACTTGAGAGACTCTTCAAAACTGACCTCAGTCCTTCGGGGAGTAATCGAAGACTTAAAGAAAGTCAAACCATGGCCTACTGGGCAGACTATCTCCTTGATTGTGAAGGTTTGTTAGTTCATTTGTTTTGCATAACTAGTTAAGAAAACACATGGCAATGATGTATCTGAATTGTTTTTTTCTTTGCAGAAGACCAGGCTGCTGTGTCTGTGGAAGATGTTTTGATGTTTGCTACTGGCCTGTCCTCACTTCCCCCATCTGGCTTGGAACCACTGCCACAAATAGAGTTCCTGGATGACTCTGTGTTCCCAATGGCAAATACATGTTCAAACACCTTAAAATTACCACTCCTAGACTCATACACTTTGTTTAAGTCACAAATGGACTCTGGAATTCAAAATAGTCCAGGATTTGGCTGTTTCTAAGCTATGCGATGGATGACCGCTAGAGTTAAGACTCTGTAACAGTTGTTGTTTAAGGTGTTCTTTAAAGGGATAGTTCACCCCAAAATAAAAATGCTGTCAGTAATTACTCTCCCTCATGTTGTTAAAAATCCATAAGAATTTCATTAATCTTCGTAACACAAATTAAGATATATCTTAATTTGTGTTACGAAGATGAACGAAAATCTTATGGATTTGGAACAACATGAGGGAGAGTAATTACTGACAGCGATTTCATTTTAGGGTGAACTATCCCTTTAAAAGTGCAGTTGCCAAAGTTGATTTTATAATGTTACAGTATGTGAGCAGCATGTTCTTTTCTCAGTTAACATTTTGAAAATGTTTTAGATCCATGACTCTCAAACTGGGATCCCTTTGTGAATCACTTGTTTTAGATAAAAAAACAAGAAATTTTCTTTTATATACTACAAAGTGTAATAAATGATCATTACTATTTTTGACTCATTTGATTAATTTACTTCACACAAAAACAATTACGCTTTGAGTGACATATTCATAAAAATTGTGTTCTGACAGGCAGCAGTGTTTCACCACTTTAAAAAAAAACTTTTTGATCATTTCATAGCTGAGCCATTTCTTTTAGTTTCATATATAGTTCTGATGCAGACTCCCAGTTCTCCGGCTTCTGTATCTGATTGTGTTCCATGGCAAAGTCCAAGTACTCCTGCATGTTTGGGTCCCCACAAGGAGTCATTGACAGGCTGGCCTCAGGAAGGGCATCCAGTTCAGCCTGTTCCACTTGGAATCCACAGTCTCTGGAGCCAAACCTATGTTAAATAGAAAACATAATTGCAGTTATTTTCATTTAAGTTAAAACATTATATTAATACTTTGATCTGTTTATTACCTGTGTGGTAAGTAGTAGAGTTCATTGGGCATTCCTCCTGGACATGCTGCTGTTCTGGAAGGGCGAATCCTGTGACTGTTCCACAGTCTCACACACTCATCCAAGTCCTTCTGAATAACATCACCAAAGCAATATCTCAATAGGCACTGATGTTCATGACTCCCGTTGAAGTATCCAGCATCTCTAAGGTCTGCAAATAACTCCATCCAGAACTGAGACCTATAGAAATGGATAAAAATGTTTACTTATACTATCAAGTATATACACATGTTTGAATAAAGAAATCAGTTGTAAAGAAATGTATGGTCTGTGAATCTTTTGGTCATTCAATTTTCTTTTCAGGAACAACTACTTTTTCTGACGGGCAAGACTTGCTTAACATTTTTTAATGATCTTTATTGTGCTCGTTTTTCATTACTCGTTCCCAAGAAGAAAACCGAATGACCAAAGAGGCAATGACCCTATATGAAGACAACTTACCTTCCCTTTCTAAATATAGACCACCAGGACTCAATACGCTGGTTATTTACAGATGAGCCGTACATGTGGCTGGACGCTCCAGAGTAGTAGTCACTGTGATGGTGGCGTAGGGTACATTGAATTGCAGCCATTATGCCGTTCTCAGTGCCGCAATCAGTCCTCAGTCTCATGGGGATGACGCCGAGGTTCCGCACACATGACATGAAATAGTGAGCAATCACTGTTGGGTTATTATTTGTTGGTCCACATTCAAGCCACAATACTTTACGTGAAAATCCATCTATGCATCCCGAAATGGCCAAACCGAATGGCTTAAGTTTGTCATAACCATCTGCATGCCACATATAGTTAGGTCCCATTGAGTGATAGGTTCTTCTTGTAAACCTTCTGCGTAATCTGTTCTCACACCCTCGAGGATTTAGCTCCCGGAGGAAATTCATCACATCATCTCTCTTCACTCGAAGATTGTACTTTTGTTTAAGTACCTGCCACATCGTGCGGTAGCCAAATAGTTGTCCAGGTCCACGAAGTTCAGATCTGATGGCGTTACTCACGGCGTTTGGAGAGGAATAATCCTTTCTGCGGTACATCCCGGCTTCGTTCAGTTTACTTTTAAGAGTCCTCAAGCTGATGTTTACACCGTGTAGACTTGCAGCATGTCCACGATTACAGCGTACGAGTGGCCCTCGTTAAAATATTGAACGCAATGATGCAGTATGTCTGGTGTTTCCGTCTGGCTCGCGTCCTTTAAAAACTCCAAACACCGACCACACGTAAAGCAAAACCGCGTTAAGCTGCTCATGTGTTTACCACAAAACGGGCAAAACATCCCTCGGTCGCAGTCCATGTTTGGTCACCATAAACTTAAACTCCTATATGCTTCATATTCACGCCATATTCTCCTCATTGACAACACGAATTGACCGCGCTCACCAACATCCTATCACCAGCGTTCACTCGTCACTTCCGGTATGTGGTACATTCCCTTTCCGTGAGGAATCGATCGTTTGTAAATTTGTTTCGGGACTGGTAAAAGTGTTTTGCGTCTTGCTAATTTGTTTTCTAAAATGTTAATTTGTTTTGTCCTTTGTAAAAGTGTTTTGCCCTTGGTAAAAGTGTTTTGCCCATGTAATTGTGTTTTATGGTAGGGTAAAAATGTTTTCCAAAATGTAACTTTGTCTCGAGCTTTGTAAAAGTGTTTCAGTATTTGTAATGTTGCTTTGCACTTCCCGGGCCACCGTACCCGTCCCCCCTGGCAAATCACACTTTACTTAAAACCATGTTTTTTAAAAACTCTAGGTTGTAGGGAATCAAAAAACAAAAACAAAAATAATAGGCCTAATTAAAAAAAATATTTATATATAGGCTATATATAATTACTTTTATTACAGAACTGCTTTTGAAATTAAGATTCGTAGCCTATTATTATACAGATGCAAAGTCGTTCTGTTGGATACTATTGTTAGTGTAAAATGGAAATGCATGGTAATTTTATTTTATAAATATAAGCAAAAAACTGTACATATGGTGTAACAGAGTTTTAGAGCTAGACAAATCTCTCTGCATTAATAAATATAAAATTTACAGTAGACCATGTTTGATCGGGATTTGAACCCGTGTCATCTTGATGATCGAACTCTACCGATGTTCTACCGCTCGGCTATGAATTTTCTCACTGAGAAATGGCCAAACCTTTTTTTTTTTACATAAGCGAGAAAACGTTTTGTCGTTAGCCTGTGAGTGTAGGCCTACTTTAGCCTACATGAATAAAAGTAGACCTTTTACAGTTTTAAAAGTCAAGTCAAGTCATCTTCATTTATATAGCGCTTTTAACAATGGATTGTTTCAAAGCAGCTTTACAGAGATAAACATATAATTTAAGGTAACAGATTGTTTTGGCATTATAGCGGTTCTTGAATAATGTTATTTCCAGCTAAAGTTAAATTTGATTGATTCACCTCCGTCGAAATGATCAGACTTTAAACGCGAACCTGTGATTAACGCTGACGGCGTTCACATGCTCATTCAGAATGGATTCTATAGTTATGTGCTTTTTAAAATATGTGCGCAGGTTTATAATTCATACAACCCAGCCTAAACAAACTACTTTTCTTGCCTATAAATTTTGATACAGAATTTTGTTTTATTTTATCACTTCGGGGTACGCGAGCCAGAATTCACAACGCTTTATCTGTAGAGTGGGAAAGGGATCCTCCATAGGGAGAGGATAGTGGACACTTCAGCACTGCATTGTCATCTGGTCCAGGCGGATCTCCTTCGTCAGATCTGGACACGGCCTGGATCCGGCAGGCTGCGGTAAAACCTCGGGATAAACAAAGACACTAATATTAGCGTAGATGCCATTCTTCTTATGATGTAGCGAGTACATCAAGATTTAAGGGAAGTGTTCCCAGTTCCGGCTGACCTAATCTATGAAGCCTAACATTGAATTATAGAAGTCTATAGTGTGTTATGTGTATGCTAGGTCAAAGAGATGTGTTTTTAGTCTAGCTTTGAACTGACAGAGTGTGTCTGCTTCCCGGACAATGGTAGGAAGACTGTTCCAAAGTTTTGGTGCTAAATAGGAAAAGGATCTACCGCCTGCAGTCGATTTAGATATTCTAGGTATTATCAACTGGCCGGAATTTTGAGATCGCAATAGACGTGAAGGACTATAATACGTTAAGAGCTCGCTCAAGTACTGCGGAGCTAAACCATTTAGTGCTTTGTAGGTAATCAACAATATTTTAAAATTTATACGATGTTTAATAGGGAGCCAATGCAGTGTTGACAGAACCGGGCTAATATGGTCATATTTCCTGGTTCTGGTAAGAACTCGAGCTGCGGCGTTTTGAACTAGCTGTAGTTTATTTATTAAGCGTGCAGGGCAACCACCCAGTAGAGCATTACAATAATCTAGCCTTGAGGTCATGAACGCATGAACTAATTGTTCCGCATTTCCCAATGAGAGCATATGGCGTATTTTAGATATATTTTTAAGATGGAAAAATGCAGTTTTACAGATACTAGACACGTGGCTTTCAAAAGAAAGGTTGGTATCAAAGAGCACACCCAGGTTCCTAACCGACGACGAAGACTTGACAGAGCAGCCATCAAGTGTTAGACAGTATTCTAGGTTATTACGTGTGGAAGTTTTTTGTCCAATAATTAGAATCTCTGTCTTTTCAGAATTTAGTAGTAGGAAATTACTAGTCATCCAATTTTTTATATCAGCTATGCATTCCGTTAATTTTGTGAATTGGTAAGTTTCGTTGGGTTTTGAAGAAATATACAGCTGAGTATCATCGGCATAACAGTGAAAGCTAACTCCATGTTTCCTAATGATATCTCCTAATGGTAGCATGTACAGAGTGAACAGCAACGGTCCTAGTACTGAGCCTTGTGGTACGCCATACTGAACTTGTGATCGATAAGACATCTCTTCATTTACTGCTACAAACTGATAACGGTCAGATAAGTATGATTTAAACCATGCTAGTGCAATTCCACTAATGCCCACATAGTTTTCTAGTCTATTTAAAAGAATGTTGTGGTCAATTGTGTCAAATGCAGCACTAAGATCGAGTAACACCAATAGAGAGATACAACCACGATCGGATGATAAGAGCAAATCATTTGTGACTCTAATGAGAGCGGTCTCAGTACTATGGTACGGTCTAAATCCGGACTGAAAATCCTCGCAGATATCATTTCTTTCTAGAAAGGAACACAGTTGTGAAGATACTGCTTTCTCTAATATCTTTGACAGAAAAGGCAGATTCGAGATCGGCCTGTAATTGACTAATTCTGTAGGATCAAGTTGTGTTTTTTTAACAAGCGGTTTTATCATAGCCAGTTTAAAGGTTTTTGGTACGTATCCTAGAGACAAAGATGAATTAATGATATTAAGAAGAGGATATGTGACCTCTGAAAACATCTCTTTCAGTAGCTTAGTCGGTATAGGATCTAACATACAAGTTGTCGATTTAGATGAATTAACGAGTTTGCTGAATTCTTCCTCTCCTATAGCAACAAATGAATCAAATTTTTCCTCAGGGAGACTACAATGCACTTCCTGATGCAATACTGTGGTAGACGGTTGCATAGTTATAATTTTGTCCCTGATATTATCAATCTTATAAGTGAAGAAGTTCATAAAGTCATCACTGCTGTGTTGCTTGGACACTTCTGAGCTTGAAGCTTTCTTTTTCGTTAGTTTAGCCACTGTTTCAAATAAATACCTTGGATTATGTTTATTTTCTTCTAATAGGTTTGAAAAATAAGCAGATCTAGCAGCTTTTAAAGCCTCTCTGTAAGCAATCGAGCTCTCTTTCCACGAAATCCGAAATACCTCTAGTTTAGTTTTCTTCCAGTTGCGCTCCATTTTTCTGGCTGCTCTCTTAAGGGCCCGGGTGTGCTCGCTGTACCACGGCGTTGGGCTATTTTCTTTAATCTTCTTTAAGCGCAACGGAGCAACTGCGTCTAAAGTGCTGGAAAAGAGAGAGTTAAACGTTTCTGTTGCAATATCAAGTTCTTCTAAGCTATCCGGGATGCTGAGATGATGAAACTGATTAGGAAGATTATTGATAAAGCAATCTTTAGTGGCAGAAGTTATAGGTCTAACGTATTTATAACACGGAGTCGGCTTTGCAGCCTTGGCTAAATGTAATTTACATGAGACTAGATAATGATCTGAGATGTCATCGCTCTGCTGCAGAATTTCAACGGCATCAACATCTATTCCATGTGATAATATTAGATCTAGAGTATGATTACGACGATGAGTAGGTCCTGACACGTGTTGTCTAACTCCAATTGAGTTTACAATGTCTTTAAATGCCAATCCCAATGCATCTTTTTCATTATCTACATGTATATTAAAATCACCAACAATTAGTACTTTATCTGCAGCCAATACTAATTCTGATAGAAAGTCCGCAAATTCTTTGATAAAATCTTTATGGTGCCCTGGTGGCCTGTATACAGTAGCCAGCATAATTCTCAAATGTGATTTATCGTTTACACTATATATTTTTACATTAAGCACCAATACTTCAAAAGAAGTATATTTAAAGCTAGATTTCTTAGTGGTTTTGAAAATATTACTATAAATTACAGCAACACCTCCCCCTTTGCCTTTCAGACGAGGTTCATGTTTATAACTGTAATCTTGTGGGGTTGACTCATTTAAAATAATGTAATCGTTTGGTTTTAGCCAGGTTTCTGTCAAACACAGCATATCAAGATTATAATCTGAAATCATATCATTAACTATGAGAGATTTTGAAGTAAGGGATCGAATATTCAGCAACCCAAGCTTTATCATTTGCTCATCTGTATTATATCTGTTTTTTATTTGTTGAACATCAATTAAATTTTTAACCTGACGTTTTTTGGATTTCCAAATTCGGGGAACAGACACAGTCTCTATATGATGACATCTAGGTGAAAGAGACTCTATGTGATGGGATTTATCTGACCTTGGTGACGTGAGGACGCTAGCAGACGGTCGGTTTAGCCAGTCTGTCTGCTTCCTGACCTGAGCCCCAGATTGTCATGTTTTATCTCTAAGACTATGAGCCAAATTACTAGAGAGAAGAGCAGCACCAGCCCAGGAGGGATGGATACCATCTCTTTTCAACAGATCAGGCTTGCCCCAAAAACTTTTCCAATTGTCTATGAATTTTATATTATTCTGCGGACACCACTTCGACAGCCAGCCGTTCAGTGAGGCCAATCGGCTAACTATCTCATCACTCCTGCGTACAGGAAGGGGGCCAGAGTAAATTACAGTGCCTGACATCGTACTTGCGAGTTCACACACCTCTTTAATATTAATTTTGGTGATCTCCGACTGGCGGAGTCGAACATCATTAGTGCCGACATGAATAATGATCTTAGAGAATTTACGTTTAGCATTAGCCAGCACTTTTAAATTTGCTTTGATGTCAGGCGCTCTGGCTCCCGGCAAACATGTGACTATGGTGGCTGGTGTCTCTATTTTCACGTTCCGTGTGATCGAATCACCAATTACCAGGGCACAATCAACAGAATTCTCAGTGGGTGTTTCACTGAGTGGGGCAAATCGGTTTGTTATGGGAATCGGAACGGAAGAGTGGTTCTTTGATCCGCGACTAGAACGATCTCTCACGGTCACCCATCTGCCCTGCTGCACGGGCTCTACTTCAGCCGGAACCGAATCATGTAAAGAGTTCACTATGCTAGGCGCATCCAAAACACTATCTAAAGATCTAGCATTCTTACCATCCTCAATTAAAGTTTGGATGCGTGTCTCTAGTTCTGAAATCTTCTCCGTCAGCCTGACTGTCTCCTTGCACTTATCACATATAAATCCTATATTGCCATCGGAGAAGGCTATACTAAACATATGACATGTGACACAGGTGACAATAACAGGACAAGAAGACATTACTCACCGTGTTTGTTGACTGATTTCTTACTTACCTGGACTTTATGAACTCAAAGGCGCGGGCGCGCGAGAGAAAATAAATAAATAAATGAGCGCACGGGTGGCGCGTTAGCAGGCTAACGTTAGCGAGTTACTAGCGTGCTGTGTTAACAATAACGGAAGCTAGAGATGTAAGGTTAATCTGAGATGTTGGGTAAGCTGTATTTAGTAGTATAAACAACTAGATAGTAAATGATGGCTCAAAACATAAAGAAATACGAGGCTCAGGCGAAGCTTACAGCCTCGAAGCAAACAAACACACAGCAGACAGCGAGGCAGACAGGAGCAATCGATCAGCGATCAGACAGGAGCAATCAATCTCCTTACAGGAGTAAGCAATCAATAAAAGATGATATCTTATCTGTATGATCAACAATTACGCAGTAAGTTCTTTTAGCTGTTATGAGAAAAATAAATTCAAATGAACGCGCCGCCGCGTTTGTCATACTCTAATTCAACATGCCAGAAAAAAGCCAGATTTTAGGATAATGCATAGCGCCACTCCGTGATGTGCCAAAATATCCTAATTATAAACTTCAATATTTCATTCAAAACCATCTCAAAACGCTTTGTGACATTTTAAAAAGCCGTGAATGTATTAAGGCCACTGGAACCAGGATTGTAACTGAAACGCGCTGCATGTTTCAATACAGGAGCAGAAGCGCTGGTTCAGATTGTATTGTTTGTTGTTTAAACGTGCATGTTGCATATTTAAAAATATTTGTTTAAAAATAAATGTTTGTTGTAGGCTTATTTGCAAATTACCATAACTTGTAGAATTTCATCCTTACTGTTAATTGACATTAGCCCCACTTACGTTTTGATAAATGTCCCTTTGCGCCACCTGGCGGTCATTTCGCGAACGACTTTGAAATGCGACTGGTTTGTTTTTATTGTATTGGTCTACTTTAAAAAATAATACTTTATAAGACATTTATGGGAAAAGACTTTTTTCTTTTCAAGATGTTTCCAACTGTAACTTTGAACCAATTCTGTAGAATGGCCCATATAGCATATGACCAGGATTTGTTTCCAGGTATGACTAAAAATGTGCTTTTGGCTTTCATTTATATTTTGATTGTTTGTATATATATATATGTGTGTGTATATATATATATACTGTATATATATATATATATATATGTAGGCTATATATATACAAGAAAGAATGCAATGACAATAAATATATATATTGTCCTTGCATTCTTTCTTGTGTGACACCCCTGAATGAAAGGCTCATTATTATGCAGGGTCACTGTCTGAGAACCACTTAATTATTCACGATAGGGGTTGGGCCGTTCCGCCCATCCGCATATTGCCTTGGCAAACAAAAAATGTTTTTCACAATTTAAAACAATCTATTGTTTTATGTGAATGATTAGGAAGGATGCTTTTCAGATCATTTTGAAGCAAAAACTCTAGGCGACAACTTCCATTAGTCAAAAGTCTTGTGGACACATATTTAGTATGTTTTTTGTGTCCTTATTTCAAAAACTTTATTTTTTAGTTTTTTCAATAACCACGCATAAACAATATTCTCTCAAAAATACAAAAATGTACATACATGTTGCTAACACATTATGGTAGCCCTGTTTGTGCTAAATAGAGTGTAATTTCACCTGTGCCATTAATATGTTTATAAGCAACTGAAAAAAGCACAAATGTCAGAGCATGTCAAAACATGGGGAAAACACCCCAAAAACACCTTGGTCCCCAGAGGGTTAAATGAGAAAACAAAACAAAAAAATAATTGGGTGGTTTTTTGTGCATTCTCGCGGTTTTTGACGAGGTTTTGGGCTGGAAAACCTTGCTGGCATCTGGCAACCCTGCTCAGTAGTCTTACTAATGTAGGAGCGAGAGTGAATGAACGCACAACGCGCGCACGTCTGTGAATCCATTCATTCGCACACAGACACGCATTTAACCCTCTGAGGTCTAAGGGTTTTTGGGGTCCTTGAGGTGTTCTGACATGCTCTGACATTTGTGCTTTTTTCAGTTATTTATAAACATGTTAATGGCAATGGTGTAAATTCACTCAATATAGCACAAACTGGGCTACCGGAATTTCTGAGCAACAATTATGAAACATGTTTGTATTTTTGAGAGAATATTGCTTATGCATGGTTATTGAAAAAACTAAAACTTAAAGTGTCTGAAATAAGGCCACAAAACACATACTAAATATGTGTCCACAAGACTTTTGACTAATGAGTGTTGTTGCCTAGAATTTTTGCTTCAAAATGATCTGAAAATCATCCTGCCTAATCATTTATACAAACACATACACTGATTTAAATTTTATTAGAGACCTTTGGTTTGGAAAGGCAATATGCGTGGAGGCGTGTTCACACCTGAGAAGACAAAGGCCGGATAATGTGCCGCATAATGAGCTGCATATTAATTAGCCCTTTCACACAGGTGTGTCACAGGATCCCAAAGAATGCAAGGACAAAAGAAATTATCTATATAGCCTATACATATTTTACAATTAGAAATTGTAACCAATTACAAATAGGTTACAATTACAACAACAATTACAATTTTAACAATATTTCAAGTGTATTTCTTTGTAAAAAGTATACATTTTATCATACGTATTAAAAAAAGTTAAGGATTCATTAGTTTGAATATTGGAACAAACACTATAATAACATCTTAGTTGATAATTCAATATACCTACTTTATTTTTGACAAAACATCATACTATAGTATATTTAACTATGAGCAGAAATTGGTGAAAAAAAGCGTACCTATTTAACCCTCTGAGGTCTGAGGTGTTTTTGGGGTCCTTGAGATGTTTTGACATGCCCTGACATTTGTGCTTTTTTCAGTTGCTTAGAAACATATTAATGGCACTGGTGTAATTACACTCTATTTAGCACAAACAGGGCTACCATAATATGTTAGCAACATGTTTGTACATGTTTGTATTTTTGAGAGAATATTGTTTATGCATGGTTATTGAAAAAACAAAAAAATAAAGTTTCTGAAATAAGGCCACAAAACACACACTAAATATGTGTCCACAAGAGTTTTGACTGATGGATCTTGTCGCCTAGAGTTTAGGCTTCAAAATGATCTGAAAATCATCCTGTCTAATCATTCACATAAAACAATAGATTGTTTTAAATTGTGAAAAACATTTTTTTGTTTGCAAAGGCAATATGCGGATGGGCGTGAACGGCCCAACCCCTATCATGAATAATTAAGTGGTTCTCACCTGAGCAGACAATGACCCTGCATAATAATGAGCCTTTCATTCAGGGGTGTCACACAAGAAAGAATGCAAGGACAATAAATACATAAATAAATAAATAAATAAAAAATAAAAAAATAAATATATATATATATATATATATATATATATATATATATATATATATATATATATACAAACAATCAAAATATAAATGAAAGCCAAAAGCACATTTTTAGTCATACCTGGAAACAAATCTTGGTCAAATAGGTTGTATTAGATTAGATTATGTTTATTAGTCCTCTCGGAAAATTGTTCTGCCCCTACAGCACGTCTGATACATATATACAAAGACAATTTTACATGACACAATACAAAGTACACAGAATTTCCCACACCCCAGCCACCCCCCTCTCTCATCCCCACCACTCCACTACACGTACACAGCATCAGGACAGAAGACTCAAAGAAACCTGTTTAAAGTGCTATTAGTGCTGTTAAAGTGCTAAATAGTGCTATATAAAGTGCAGTCCTGCAGGTAACTCCTTGTTCATCAGAGTGATGCTAGTTGGAATGAATGACTTACTGGCTCGATTTGTCTGGAAATAAGGTAGCCTAAACCTTCTCCGTGATGGCAACATCTCATATGCCCGGTGTAAGGGATGTGACGTATCTTTAATAATAGCTAAACCTTTCTTCAACACCCTTCTTTCACTGGTGGTAGCCATACTAACTAGTTTGTGCCCCGCGACCTTGCTGGCCAGGTTGACTATCTTGCTCAATCTGTTTTTGTTGGTCACTGACAAAGAGAAATACCATGCAACGCAACAGAAAAGTAGCATGCTCTCCACAGATGAATGATAAAAAAGTAACATCATGTCTCTGTCCACTCTAAACTGTCTCAGTCTCCGCATAAAGTAGAGTCTCTGCAGCCCCTTCTTATAAATGGTGTCGGTATTACTATTCCATTGCAACTTGTTGTCTATTATTGTGCCTAAGTACTTATACTCTGCCACAATTGCCACCTCCTCTCCGTCTATAGACACGCACTGGTGTGGCTGGCTCCCAGTTCTATAATCTATTATTATTTCCTTTGTTTTCTTTATATTTAGAAGAAGACAGCTAGACCTGCACCAGTCTACGAATGAATTCACCCAGGCCCTATAGTTGGTCTCATCACGGTTCTGTATTAACCCCACTATTGCAGTGTCATCTGCAAATTTTATTGTGAGATGGTCAGATGTGTTACTTCTGCACTCATTGGTGTAAAGAGTGAACAATACTGGTGAGATGACACTGCCTTGTGGGGATCCTGTGTTGGTCATAATCTGAGAGGACACAACCTCATTAACCCTAACACACTGTGTTCTCTCCGTCATAAAGGACTCAACCCACCTGATTATATTAGGATTTACCCCTAACTGCCCCAGCCTCTCCATCATAATGTGAGGCCTGATGGTATTAAAGGCAGAGGAGAAATCTATAAAGAGAACTCGGGCATAACGTTTGGGCTTATCCAGATGGCAATAGATATTATGGAGCATATACAGAAGTGCATCATCTGTGCTGCGCTTGTTCCTATAGGCAAACTGTAAAGGGTCGAGATTACATTGCACATCATTTAAAATATGTCTCAGAACAATTTTTTCTAGGCTCTTCATCACGATTGATGTAAGGGCGACTGGACGATAATCATTTAAAACAGCTGGTCTTGCTACCTTAGGTACTGGTACAATGAGCGAGGACTTCCAGGCTTTAGGAATGTAGTGTGTGTCTAATGACTCTTGAAAAAGCTGGCAGAAGATTAAGCTAAGTTGTTCACTACACTTCTGCAGAACCCTACCACTTATTTGGTCAGGGCCTGGAGCTTTTTTAGGATCAATTTTGTTGAAAACTCTACGTACCTCAACTGCTGTAATAATCGGGGGATTGCCAAACTGTAACTGCTGTCTAATGGTATCACGCTCCAAGAGAAAGTCTGATGTTTCGAATCGTGCATAAAAAACATTCAGATCATCTGCAAATGCTTGATCATCTCCATTTGTATCTATATGCCTTTTCTTCTCTGCCTTCCCTATCATTGTATACATTCCTTGCCATACATGTTTCAGATTATTCCCCCTCATTTTCGCCTCAATCTGTAGTTTATATGTCTGTTTACAACTATATGTTATCTGTCTAATCTCCTTCTGAATTGCTTTCATTTTTTGCCTGTCTCCCTTTTCAAAAGCTATCTTTTTCCTTTGTAGTGCAACCTTTAATTCTTTGTTTACCCAAGGTTTATCATTTGGAAAAACTCTGAAAGTTTTTTCTGGGATTATACAGTCCACACAGAAACGAATATAATCAGTCACCACTGAAGTCAACTCTTCCAAGTTCTTACAAGTGTTCGTGAAAATGTCCCACACAGTACATTCAAAACAGCCTCTAAGGCATTCAACAGACTCATCAGTCCACTGTTTGACTGTCTTTATCTCGGGTTTGCTGGTTTTGAGTTTTTGTTTATAACGCGGGACGAGCTGGATTGCGTTGTGATCTGAATCTCCAAGGGGTGGTTTTGCATAGCCCTTATAAGCGTCTTTAATGTTCCCAAAGCATAGATCGAGTGTCTTTTCCCTCCTTGTCGGGCACTTGACGTATTGATAATAGTTGGGCAACACGCTTTTAATTGAGCATCCATTGAAATCTCCGAGAACAAACTTCGGCGCATCAGGTGCCAGGTCTTCTAATTTAGTCATTGTGTCATAAATCCTGTTTGCCGCGACTTTAAAATTAGCGCGGGGATGAATATATACCACTGTGACAAACACCTGACCAAATTCCCTAGGTAGATAGTAAGGTCTTAACGAGAGCGACAATAGCTCAATGTCCTCCGAGCAGTGGGAGTCTTTAACGGTGTAATTTCCACACCATCCCTCATTAATATAAACACATACTCCCCCACCCATACTTTTGCCGGTTACCTGTGCATCACGATCCAGTCTAATCGGGTCCCTAAACCCCATGATCCTGAGTGTTGAGTTATCAGTCGTGTCTTTAAGCCATGTTTCCGTAAAGCACAACAGACAACTTTCCCGATACTCTGAGAGGTACCTTACAGCGTTCCGAAGCTCCGTGAATTGCTTCACCAAGGAGCGGGTATTAGCCAGAATAACCGTAGGTAGAGGTGGCTTGCTCCCCCGTGTGCGAACTCTGCGCCGTACGCCCCCACGCCGACCTCTTTTCCTCGGTGCTGTAGATGTCCGTGTACACTCCTCCGGCAGATCGACTGGGAGGTTTCCGCTGTGCAGATCCCTTAGTTGCAAAAGTTGGTCCCGGGTGTAACGTAAAATCCCATATGTTGTGGCGGCGGCCGATGCATGGCCTCCCGGGCTCAGTGAGGAGACTGTCGACAGCAACAGGTGGATCGCCAGGACGATAGATAGAGACTGCATAGCAAAACGCATCTTCACTTTATATGCTCACTTCTGACTTAGCGACCCCACTTTACATATAAACCATAAAACAAAAACAAAAGAAAAACAAAAAAGAGAGAAAAAACATTTCAGACGTGCTGTAGGCACTCGTCGCCACAGTGCAGCACCGGAAGCCGGAAGATCTTATGGCAATATGGGCAATTCTGCAGAATTGGTTCAAAGTTTGACTTGGAAACATCTTGAAAATAAAATTGTCTTTTTCCATAAATGTCTTATAAAGTATTATTTTTTAAAGTAGGCAATAGATTTTATCATACATATTTCAAAGTTAAGGATTCATTATTTTGATATAGCTTGCATTGGAACAAACACTATAACAGTTGATTAGTTTATTTGTGACAAAACATCCTATATATTTTACATATGAGCAGAAACTGTCTAATTAAAGCTTATTTGATGTCTATTTTATAGTAAAAACTTTATAATCTATCCAAAATTAGTCAACGAAATGTTGTCATTACAGACACTAGTATATCGCGATTAGAAGAAATCTCAGTGGGCTATAGCAATATAGTTTGTATGTGTACATGTAAAAATAACGTTTACTAAAGTACAGTAGGTAGTCAACCAGAATGCCTATTACCGCCGCGGCAAATCCACCGCCGTAAAAATAAACCAGTCGCATTTCAAAGTAGTTCGCGAAATGACCGCCAGGTGGCGCAAAGGGACATTTAGCAAAACGTAAGTGGGGCAATTAACAGTAAGGATGAAATACTACAAGTTATGGTCATTTCCAAATAAGCCTACAGCAAACATTTATTTTTAACAAATATTTTTAAATATGCAACATGCACGTTTAAACAACAAACAATACAATCTGAACCAGCCCTTCTGCTCCTGTATCGAGACATGCAGCGCGTTTCAGTTACAATCCTGGTTCCAGTGGCCTTAATACATTCACGGCTTTTTAAAATGTCACAAAGCGTTTTGAGATGGTTTTGAATGAAATATTGAAGTTTATAATTAGGATATTTTGGCACACCACGCCGAGTGGCGCTATGCATTATTCTAAAATCTGGCTTTATTCTGGCATGTTGAATTAGAGTTTGACAAACGCGGCGGCGCGTTCATTTGAATTTATTTTTCTCATAACAGCTAAGAACTTAATAGGCTAAAGCCTACTCCGTAATTGTTGGTCATACAGATAAGATATCATCTTTTAAAACTGTAAAAGGTCTACTTTTATTCATGCAGTAGGCTATAGGCCTACACTCACAGGCTAACGACAAAACGTTTTCTCGCTCATCTGAGAAAGTTTGGGAAATTGTCAGTGAGTAAATTCATATCCGAGCGGTAGAACTTACGGTTAGACCATCAAGATGACATGGGTTCGAATCCCGATCAAACATGGTCTACTGTAAATTTTATATTCATTAATGCAGAGACATTTGTCTTGCTCTAAAACTCTGTTACACCGTTTTTTGCTTATATTTATAAAATAAAATTACCATGCATTTCCATTTTACACTAAGGAACAAATCCAACAGAACGACTTTGCATCTGTATAATAATAGGCTACCAATCGTAATTTCAAAAGCAGTTCTGTTAAAAAAAATAATTTTATATATAGGCTATATATATTTTTTTTTTTTTTTTTATTCCCTACAACCTATAGTTTAAAAAAAAATGGTTTTAAGTAAAGTGTGATTTGCCAGGGGGGACGGGGATTTCCTTCTGGTCTAAACATCCCTGCTTCTGCTGAATTATTTTAATCCCCACACCCCTCCCTCCACAGTAATCAATGCTAGGCTACTTCACCAATAGACCATATCAAATATATAAAATAGAGATATGCAACAGGCACGTTTAAACGACAAACAATAAAATCAAAACCAGCGTTTCAGTTGTTCATTAGTTCCAGTGGCCTAATGCATGCACGGTTTTTCAAATTTCACAAAGCGTTTTGAGATTATTTTGAATGAAATATTGAAGTTTATAAGTGTTTTGGCACACCACGCCGAGTGGCCCTATGCATTTTTCTAAAGTCGGGTTTTATTCTGGCAATTTATTTTTCTCATTACAGCTAAAATAACTTAATAGGCGACTCCGTAATTTTTTGGTCATACAGATAAGAGTAGAGTAGCTTACATCGTTCAAAACTGTAAACTTGTATTATTAGGCTAACGACAACAGTTTATATCTGTCGTCTCTGTCTCCGGGAACTGCGCGTCACAAAAATGAACCAAAAGCCGATTCAGCTCAGTCACGATAAGAAATCGGCTATGTCTACAGTCTTTAAATGTCTAAATATTTAGGCTAATAAATGTTATCTGATTATGTAATCCATATGAAAACGAGAGGAATAGAGGATCTATACTCAATGTAAGCGCTTCCCAATGAGAAAATGACAAGACAAGGGTGAAAATCTCGCTCCATTTTGTAGGCTAAATCGCCCTGAATTAAAATGTAAAAACAGATCAAAAATGTATTTGTCGAAATGTTGCGATACTGTTTCATTTAAGTTCATAATTATTCTATAAATGTTATTTAATTTAGCAGCATTACCACAAAGCACCGTGGTTCGATATTTATTTGAATAATAGCTACAAAAAAAAAAACTTAATTAATTGCATGCCTGGTTAAGGATCCAAAGATCCCTGTAGAATAATATTGAGTTTTTTGTTCATGACAACACATTAACATGCGTTTTTTCAGATTATATTTAGTTTTGCTTGGAAAAGGCTGGCCCAAACCAGTTTTATTTCATCAATTATTGAAATAATGAAATATTTAGTAATAAACTTTTATGACAGAAATATCACTAGTCTACATGTAACTTAAATCATTTAATTCCTTCATTATCCACACTGTCTAGAATAGCGATTTAAGTGTGAATTGCGACTTCTCTTTGTGTTAAGTCAGCCTCAGACTCCGATAGCCTGTGGGGGGTTGGAGGGACAGTTGCTGGACAAAGGTGTTAATGTTCCTCTTTCATATGGAGAGACCCGGCGGGTGCAGCGAGGGAGACTAAATAAACTTGCTAAAAAGAGATCCAGCGCGAGAGAGGCAAAGAAAAACGCATGTTTTTAATTTAATTAGGCTATGTTGCTTTGGACAATTTTCGTTTTGTACTGTTTTAATTGTTTAATTTAGCTGTAATTTCTTTGGCAATACAAATTTAAAATGTCGCAAGAATAAGATTAGCCTAGTGTTTCTTATTTTGCATCGCAAAAGAAATAAACTCTAAACTCGATGCAATCCTGTTTAAAAAAAAAAAAAAAAACTGTCCAGACACTTTATTTAAACCTTGAAATGTTTGAACTTGGTTTCAAACTTAAGTAATTTAAGTGTTCTTTTACATTACACAATAATTTAGCAGACTAAAGACGAGCTTCTTCAGTTTCATTTTCTGACGCAATCGGCTGACAATCTTCCTTCATCAGTTTTTGTTGTTTGTGCAGCGGCTGCGGTTCTACGGGAATGTAGCAAATGTATGTTGTAATGATAATTAAACAAAACTCTTGACTTTAAATAAGTAAACAGTTATAAACAGTTACCTATTTAAGCATCAAGGTGGTAAAATATAAACGCTGTCGGCCAACATCGGTTGAAAACATGTATGCTACACTGAGATTCGATCTCGGGTCGATTGAAGCTCCTTGAATATCGAGTTGTTGCGGTAACCACTGAGCTACCGTCTGTATGCTGTTCGAAACCCTCATTGATGTAGGCTAAATGTTTTTATTGCAATGTTTTATGTTGAATTGTTTTCATTATTTATTCAATTTAATTTTAGTAGCCTAATTTCAGCATTGTGATTATTAATTATTTTAACTACGTTTCACTTGAATTCATATGCTACCAGCTTTCAATCGCTCTGAATGCGCGGCAGCAGATTACGCAATAGAGAGAATAAACGAACACTTTTCAGTGTCTATGATTGTAGCGCCTCTTAGCGGTAAAAGGCAGCAAATACACCACACATTTTACCGCCGTGGTGGAACGGCTGATGTGAGCGTTGTCATGGCTTGCCTCAACATTTGCGTTTGAATAGCGCGCGTCCTCCGTGGGCGTGTCAGATTAACGCGTAATGAAGTGTAATGAGCTGGGGAAAAAAATACTGAAATCACTCTCTTTTCATACAGATTACATAAACAGAGAATATTTGTTTTTTTATATAAATTACTTCATTGAAAAAAAGAGAATTCAAGCTTCATAAAGAAAAATCTCTCGTGCCTGTATGACAAGTATTTGCGGAGTTATAGTTAATCTTAGGACGCGTTTCAGAATGGACTTCACCGACAGAGAGAAGGCAGAACTTGCATCATGTTTATTTTTCTTTATTTGTCGAAAAGCACAACACTTTGTTTTTATTGTGAGTATACAGAAAAATAATAGACACTTAACATGATCGATTGATGTATACCACTTATATTTAAGATCAAAATCAACAGAGTATTTTGAGTCTCTTTTGCACTGATAAGAAAAAAAGCGAGACAATCGCGCCGGCGCGATAGCCGACCTCAGAGGGTTAATGTGACAGTAGTCTTTTTTTACAGTCAAAACTTTATAATCTATCCAAAACTAATCACAAAATCTTGTCTAAACATTGATATTTAGTCTGTAATATATTGTGTATGATATATTAGTATATACATGTGAATTTGCAGCTTGTTGCTTATACAGACATTTTATTTCAACATATTTCAGTCTATTTTTACTCATCTTAGTAGGCTATAGCAATATAGTTTGTATGTGTTGTTCATGTAAACATAACGTTTACTAATACAGGTGCGAGAGTGAATGAACAAGGCACGCGCTGTATAACTGTAGTAAACAAAACGCGCGCGCCTATGCCGTTCACTCATCATTTAGCCTACACACAGACACGAAATTCATATTTAAACAGTCTTTTTGCGGTTTACAGTCCGACAAATTCAATATCACGATTAGAACAAAGCACTAGAATAAATGACTTACTACATCAGCTGGATCCGTTGCTCCTCAAAATGAAACTACCAGCACTTCTGGTACATTTTCCAGGGTTAGATATTCCTCACAGCGAAAGGATACGCTGTGTACACAGCTGTACAAGATACTTACTAAACACAATGTGTTTTATAATCCAGCTGGTGGGCGTTGGCATGTTTGAACGGCTTGTCTAAGATCATTTGCGTTTGAATAGCGCGCGCTCTCCGTGGGCGTGGCACATTAACGCGTAATTAGGTGTAATGAGCTGGAAAGAAAAATACTGACATCTCTCACTTTTCATACAGATTTCATAAGCTGAGAATATTTGTTTTTTTTATATAAATTAATTCATTTAAAAGAAGAGAGTTCAAGCTTCATTATAGAAAAACACTCGTGCCTGTATGACAAGTATTCGCGGAATTAAAAATAATCTTAGGACGCGTTTCAGAATGGACTTCACTGACAGAGAGAAGGCAGAACGCGCATCATGTTTGTTTTTCTTTACTTGGCGAAAAGCACAACACTTTGTTTTTATTGTGAGTATCCACAAAAAAATAGACACTTATCAGGATCTAATGATGTACAACACTTAATATGTAAGATCAAAATCAACAGAGTATTTTGAGTTTCTTTTGCACTGATAAGAAAAAAGCGAGACTATCGCGCCGGCGCGATGGCCGACCTCAGAGGGTTAATATTTAAACAGTCTTTGTGCAGTTTACAGACACTATTCAATAACGCGATTAGAACAAAGCACTTAAGAATAAATGACTTACTACATCAGCTGAATCCGTGCTCCTCGAATGAAACAGGTAACTGAGTTAACTTTTCCAGGAATTATTCCTCACTGCGCAGCAAGACGAGATAAAGGTTAGGGCGTTCTGATGTGGGCGTTTTCATGGCTTGCCTCAACATTAACGTTTGAATAGCGCGCGCTCTCAGTGGGCGTGGTCACATTAACACGTCATACGCTATAATTAGGTGAAAGGAAAAAGACCGACATCTCTCTCTTTTCATACAGATTACTGTCACAGTCCTCGTCTGCACCAGTCTGTCTTTGTGTCTGCACTACACTTCCCAGAATCCTCCTCTTATCCACACCTGTATTCACTCCCTCACTTACCAGCCTGTCCCTCGTTATCATCATCAGTGTCACCTGTTATCACCTTGTTATGTTTGATTCATGCTTGTATTTAGTTTGCTTCTGTTCAGTCTGTCCGGGTCGGTCGTTGTAAATGTTACAAGTGTTTACCCTGCCTGTATCCTGGCGAGTATTTGTGTGATTGTAAGTAAAGTTTATTGAAATTGGATCTTTGACTTCAGCCTCTTCATCTGCCTGCACCACACACGTGACAGAACGACCGACCAAAACAAAAGATGGACTTGGCTGGCCATGACCTAACTGACTACCTCATCAGTATCCTGTTTGAGAGAGGTCTCCGCATCACCATCACCCAAGTGATGCCTCCGGCCATCTTCGTGATGCCTGCCCAGCCTGAGACAGATCCATCCTGCATCAAGCCCTCGCCGCTGGTCCCGTCCACCCCTGAGCTTCCTTCGCCGCTGGTCCCGTCCAGCCCCGAGCCCCCTTCACCGCTGGTTCCGTCCAGCCCAGAGACCCCTTCACCGCTGGTTCCGTCCAGCCCAGAGAACCCTTCGCCGCTGGTTCCGTCCAGCACCAAGCCCTCTTCGCCGCTGGTTCCGTCCAGCACCAAGCCCTCTTCGCCGCTGGTTCCGTCCAGCACCAAGCCCTCTTCGCCGCTGGTTCCGTCCAGCACCAAGCCCTCTTCGCCGCTGGTTCCGCCCAGCTCAAAGCCCTCTTCACCGCTGGTTCCGCCCAGCTCGAAGCCCTCTTCACCGCTGGTTCCGCCCAGCTCCAAGCCCACTTCACCGCTGGTTCCGCCCAGCTCCAAGCCCACTTCACCGCTGGTCCTGCCCAGCTCAAAACCATCGCCACTGGTCCCGTCCAGCAAATAGCCCTCACCGCTTGCCCAGCCAGAGACTGTTCCAGAGCCTGTCCCCGACTCTATTCTGGAGTCATTGTCAGACTCCGTCACGCTCCCCAATAATTTCTTGGGGGGGGGGGGGCATAGGTCCTCGGCGTGGCCGCCCAAGGGTCCACGGCCACCAGAAAAATTATCACCGCCATGGCCGCCCGAAGGGTCTTCACTGCCATGGCCGCCCGAAGGGTCCTCACCGCCATGGCCGCCCGAAGGGTCCTCACCGCCATGGCCGCCCAAAGGATCCTCACCACCATGGCCACCTGAAGGGTCCTCACCACCATGGCCACCTGAAGGGTCCTCACCACCATGGCCGCCCGAAGGGTCCTCTCCGCCATGGCCACCTGAAGGGTCGTCACCACCATGGCCACCCGAAGGGTCCTCACCACCCTGGACGCCCGAGGGTTCGTCTGCTCCGCCCTGGCCAAGCCCACGTCCTGCTCCGCCCTAGACAAGCCCACGTCCTGCTCCGCTCTGGCCACGCCCACGTCCTGCTCCGCCCTGGCCAAGCGCACGTCCTGCTCCGCCCTGGCCAAGCTCACGTCCTCCTCCGCCCTGGCCACGCCCACGTCCTGCTCCGCCATGGCCGCCTGGACCATCCTGGAGTCTGTCCAGCTGCACCCGGTCCGCCTTCCAATCACAGACTTCAGGATGCCCACCCTCCCACCCCTGTTCTACGGCGTGAGGTCACGCCTACTGGGAGGGGGGAGTAATGTCACAGTCCTCGTCTGCACCAGTCTGTCTTTGTGTCTGCACTACACTTCCCAGAATCCTCCTCTTCTCTACACCTGTATTCACTCCCTCACTTACCAGCCTGTCCCTCGTTATCATCATCAGTGTCACCTGTTTTCACCTTGTTATGTTTGATTCATGCTTGTATTTAGTTTGCTTCTGTTCAGTCTGTCCGGGTCGGTCGTTGTAAATGTTACAAGTGTTTACCCTGCCTGTATCCTGGCGAGTATTTGTGTGATTGTAAGTAAAGTTTATTGAAATTGGATCTTTGACTTGAGCCTCTTCATCTGCCTGCACCACACACGTGACAATTACATCAACTGAGAATAGTTGCTTTTTTATATAAATTACTTCATTTAAAAGAAGAGAATTTCAGCTTTATAAAGAAAAATCTTTCGTGTCTCTGTGACAAGTATTTACTGAGTTACAGTTCATTTTTTGGACGTGTTTCAGAAAGATTTTTGCAGAGACAGAGTGAGCTGAAAGCGCACCCTGTTTATTTTATTTATTTTACAAAAACACAAGGTTTTGATGTTAATAAGAGTGTACACAAAAAAAGAAGACATTTAACAGTATTGAATGATGTGTAACACTTATATGTAAGATCAAAATCAACAAAGTATTTTGAGTTTGTTTTGCACTGATTAAAAAAAAAGTGACCAGATCACGCCGGCGTGATTGCCGGCCCCAGAGGGTTAAATATCATAAAGAACGCGAAACCCAAATGCTGCTGACTAACATGTATTATAGCTAATAGCAAGTCAAGCCAATGTTTAAATTAATTTAGTTTCATTTATTTTAGTGTTAATGTTTGAGTTAATAAATCCTCTACAAATTAAATTAACACAAAGTAGGCTATAAGAAGCATTTATAGGTTACATAAAAAAGCCTGACTTCGTTATACCCATATTCTAGTCAGAATGTGAGTCTGAAACTGCTCCATAGGGCTTTGATTATGAGGCGTGTCTTAACCGAACCAGGAAAAAAAACAACTCTGCACTCAATTGGATAGACCTACAACCAATCAGAGCAACACAGTAAGTGTTTTTTTATGAGCTACGCAAGTTGTCAACAGAACTCAACTGCACGCACGCTGGACGAAGTAGTAAAATAATGAGTGTTGCTTCTTTTACTTGGTCCTCCATGAGTGCGACCAAAGGAGAAACCACAACGACCACAGGGTTTTCATTGCGTCCCATCTTCTTAGCGACCATCGGACGATCGACAAATGCCTTAATTGCAGTTCTCTGTTCGTCTTTTAAAATGAATGCGCTGTCGATTTCTTTTACAACAGACGCGATAGCGTAATCTATACATCTAAGTTCTCCAGCTGCAGTCATCTTTGAAGATGCCACCCAAAACAAATATGAACTTAAAACGGGTGAACACATCATCACTGATAGTGCACAAGTTGCTAATCAATTCAACAACTTCTTCATGCAATTTGTTAACAACCTTGCGTCAAGCTTTCCATGCTGGAACAATATAGGCCTAACAACAGAAGACCTGCTTGAAGATCAAGATAACTCATTTCAGCTCAGGGAGGTAAGTCAGACAGCTGTTCTGAAATCTATACAGGATCTAAACACCACATTTTCAAAAGATATTTTTAATTTAGATACAGCTTTTCCTCAAAAAATATAGTAGTATTCTGGTCCAGCCTCTTACCAATCTGGTTAATATCTCCATTAGATCAGGGCAATTTCCAGACGGGTGGAAAAATGCTCTAGTAATACCGATTTTTAAATCAGGAGATGACAAAATGTTTTGTAATTATAGACCTATCAGTCTTCTTCCAGTATTGTCTAAGGTTTTAGAGAAGATTGTCTCAGGACAACTTGTGCACTATCTTGAGGCAAACCAGTATCTGAGTCCTCTGCAATTTGGATTCAGGCACAACCATTCCACAGAATCCGCTACTTGTTTATTAACTGAAAACATTAAACAATCACTTGATAAGGGGAATGTAGTTGGTGGAGTATTTTTAGATTTAAAAGGGGCATTTGACACAGTAAATCACAACACCTTAATTTCAAAATTAGCTAAGTTCAATTTATCCAAACAGTCATTGTGCTGGTTCGATTCATATTTAAAAGGCCGTGAACAGTGTGTTGTGATTAATAATGTGAGATCCACTTTTCTTAAAATCAAAACAGGGATTCCGCAAGGCACGATCTTGGGACCCATACTCTTCAGTCTCTACATGAATGACTTGCCAGATGTAGTATGTCCAGATATAGGTCTACAGATGTATGCAGATGACACAGTGGTATATGCATCTGGTAATACCTATATTTCTGTGGCTGACAAACTAAATGCTAACTTAGAAAAAATATCATCTTGGCTGACCTCATCTTGTTTAACCTTAAACACCAAAAAAACAAACTCTGTTTGCTTTTCAATTAAAAAACTACCTCTAACACAACTTTTGAACGTAAAAATTAATGGGGAACTTATTGAACAAGTACCTGAAGTGAAGTACCTCGGAATAATTTTGGACTATCAGTTGAATTTTAAAAGTCATATTAAGAAAATCTGTAAAACCATTAAGGCCAACTTGAGCTGTTTTATGATGATAAGAAACTGCTTGACTCTTGACTGTGCTTTCATTTTTTTTAATTCTATGATTCTAATACACATATCTTATGGCTTAACCACATGGTCTCAAGCTCATCAGTCATCAATCAAAACCATAGAGTGTCTTTATAACCGTGCCTTGAAAGTTTTGGACAAGAAGAGAATAAGGTACCATCACTGCCAAATTCAAAGCAAATATAAGATTTTAAGTTTTGCTTATTTTATTTCCTTGCATCTGGTTAAACTGGTCTTCAAATGCTTAAATGACGCTGCTCCACCACCGCTCTGCAAAACAATAACAAGACAGCAAAGTACTAGATCAATCACACGTTCAGTGTCAAAAGGCAATTGTAGGATCCCTTTTCGAAGAACATCATTTGCCCAGGGTGCTTTTTCAGTTAAAGGGGCAAAATTATGGAATTCTTTGCCAGACCATTTGAAATGTATCCCAACATTAGCCTCCTTCAAAAAACAAAACAAAATCGTGGTTAATTCAGGAACAATATTGCTCTCATACTTAGTATTTATACTTTGCTATCTCTGTATATTTCCTTTTTTTTATTGTAATTTTCTTCTCATCTTTTTAATAATGTTAAACTGTATTTTTGATCAAAAAGCCCTACTAGGGACAAGTGTCGTGAATTAGCTTTAGCTAAAAACACTATGATACATACATCAGATGACTGTTAAAGTTGATCTATGTTATTTGTGTCTGTCCCTATCTAAATAAACTAAACAAGAAAAAAAAGGAAACCAGTTGAACCCAAGCGCTCTTTGATAACGTGATGATTACGTAACTGCAGATCATCTGTCCATCCTCGTATAAAGCCCACCCTGGCAATTTGACTGGCCGATTGAACCGATCATAATTACTCCTCAATGGATCTAGTCCAGACCGAACTTCCCGACCAAAAAATGTTGTGGGCGGGGTTCGGGCTGGCATCCAGGCTATTCTTTTTCAGTAGGGCCTAATAAATTTGTAGGGCTGTAATTTCAGGATGCTATACCAACGGTATGCATTCAATTAAAGTTCCAAGAGGTATGGTCTCTATACGGTATTTCCTTCCGGATGTCCGGACAATTATAAAAACATTTTTTTGGTTATATGAAATATTACACCAAAAAATTACATCGAGTAATAGCCTACATTTACGTTACTTTACGTTTTAAGCGAGGGAGAAAGAGAAGCAATACAGTGCTATAGGCCTACAGTGTGAATTCCTTTAACTTCAAGGTTTCACTTGAATTCATTGGGTACCAGAGCTCTTAAAGAGCCGCGGCTTATTATGAGAGAATACCCTACTGACGCATTCACTTTCTAACTTTTAAAGTTTGTGATTACAGCGCTACATATTAGAGCTAAATTTTGCTGCCGGTAACAGGCAGCAAAAACACATCCCTAATGTTACCGCCGTGGGATATATAGGCCTATGTTACACTAAGACTAGGCCTATAGGGCCTATATTAAGTTATTTTAACTGTTATGAGAAGAAAAAAAACAAGTGAACGCGCCGCCGCCTTTGTCAAGCGCTAATTAAACATGCCAGAATAAAACAAGATTTTTTAACAATGTGTAACGCCACTCGACCTGGTGTGCCAAATCAGTTAATTTTAAACTTCAATATTTCAATCTCAAAACGCTTTGTGACATTATTTTAAAAGCAGAAGGATAGGCCTACATTAAGGGCCTTTAAACCAGGACCTTAACTGAAACGCGCTCCATGTTATCTCACAAAAATAATTATTTCTGTGTAGGCTATATGGTATAGGCCTACCCCATGTAGTTACATTTTCTTTTTAACAGAACTGCTTTTGAAATTACTATGAAATTATATTGCTCACGAGAGAGAAGCTCTCTTCATTCGTTTCATTCTCATTCCTCAATAGAATTGTAAAAATATTCAGCGTCACTGCACTTAATTTATTAATAAAAAGGTGTTTATTAATTTAAAAACGATTATATTGCCTGAGTGAACAGAACTGCATCCATAGCAACATCTAGGAGATAAAACACATGCAATGGTAAAATATGTGATCAACAAAAAATGCTATATGAAGTAAAAATTTCAAGGTGAATCACCAGTAAAAGGGAATCACCCCCCCCCCCCCCCCCCCCCAGTTTAACAAACATTAAATAAATGGCAACATTGAAATTATACTTAAACCTTACATTTGAAAGCATTTCCCCGTTATCACTCCAACTCTGCTAACGTCCGACATTTTATATTTTTTTAACAAGATAGCAAAGCTGCGCATTGGATTGTGGGTGATTTGAGAGCGCAAAGGCTACACATATGCATCCTTTCCTGTGTATGGGATATTTTACGAACGAAGGACTCAGTCCTTGGTTGAAATTCTGAGGATCCTCGACATTGGAACAGTCCTTCGACGGATGTCGATGACGTAGCATCCTCGAAATACCGGCTTCCGAGGATCCTTGCTTGACATTGAGAAACACCTAATGTATACGTCTCGTGAAAGTGTCCCACTTTTTTTTGTGGTAAAACACCCATAACAATATGAACACATACTATGCATGAGATATAAAATAAGGTGAAATATGGGCGGCATCACAGCAAGAAACTTCCAAGGATGTTTATTTGTGATTAGCTAAACTCTGTAACTAATAATGTGAGCAGTGAAGGCTGGGTGTCATAACAGTTACCTAAAGCTTAAAAAAAACGTCACTTTTATTACTATAATCTTGTCACAAGAGTTGAATACCAATTATAGTCTATAAAATACTGAATGAGATTTAATTTTGAAGTGCAATAATTTTGTACAGTTCTGTCTTTAAATCTTCACTTTTATAAACGTTTTATACATTTTTGGGGCAGAAATCTGAAGGAAGCTTCTGCATTATCAACAACAGTTTTTTAATACACGTATCACAAAACTAGGGAAATGCTTTATCTTTCTGTCCACAAATATGTTTGAAATGTGAAAATAAATATGCAATGATAGGAACTTAGAAACACAGTAGGGTAGAATCTATTTGCAGACTTTAATAATAAAAGAAAACAGACCAACAGAACCATTACCAAAGTGACATTTATAAGCGATCCAAACTAAGAGTAAAATGTTTACTATGGTTAAATGTTACCAAGCTACACAAAACACTTTATCATGGACCACTTCTTCACCTTGAAATGCGCAGCACAACCTCAATGGGTGAGGAACAGCCTTGAACACACTTGTTTGTGCTGCCACCATGAAATAATCTTGCCATTACTTGTTGACATTATGGAATTTAAAATCATACAAAACTTCTGTTTAGAGTTGTCCAGAGACTCATGAAAACAATCTGTGAAGCAAAAGTTTTGAGCATCCTCCATGGAAGTATACGCAAAGCATAATGGATAATTTGGTCTCTGTGAAAAGTGTGAAAAAATAATCAATAATAATACTCTACTGAGAATAAGAATTACCATTCCCCCAATTCATACAAACCCTGGCTATTAGTGTGGCACGTGAGTGTCGAGCAAATCACCTATTCCATTTTGATCAGGATGCTGCTTTCGAGTTTACAGTAGAGGTCTTTGTGGATAGTGGACAGTGAGCAGTTCACTAGGGTTTGAAACAGACCTTCTCTTATTCTTTCTCAATTAGTTGACCAGAGAATGTCCTTAAGGAACATCTATTGATGTGTCAGAGACACCACAACCATGTCCTCTGTTCCGTTCACATTTACCACTTCCTCAGTAAGTGTGTGTATGCATAATTACAAGCTGGAAACCTTCACGATTGTCTGACTGCTGACAAGGAGTGTGTGCATGGGCTGTGATAGCGGTCAGATAATGTCACAGTGTGACAGAAGTGAGAGTGTTAGAGACAGAGAGGAAATGAGAATAAGGCCTCAGTCTTCTGTTCTTTACTCCACAGCTCACAAGGGAACACTCACTCTCTCTCTCACACACACACACACACACACACACACACACACACACACACACACACACACGCACACACACGCACACACACACACACACACACAGCATGTGACTGGATGACCATGTGCTAGTCACACTGAACGTGTATTTTCTCTTCCAGTGAGGTTGCATAAATCACTGAAAACTAGGTGCTAAAAAACTTAAAAAACCTGAAAAAATGAGTGTGCGTATGATAAAAAAAAACTGTAAATAACAAGTCAAGTCAAGTCATCTTCATTTATATAGCGCTTTTAACAATGGATTGTTCCAAAGCAGCTTTACAGAGATAAACATATAATTTAAGGTAACAGATTGTTTTGGCATTATAGCGGTTCTTGAATAATGTTATTTCCAGCTAAAGTTAACTTTGATTGATTCACCTCCGTCGAAATGATCAGACTTTAAACGCGAACCTGTGATTAACGCTGACGGCGTTCACATGCTCATTCAGAATTGATTCTATAGTTATGTGCTTTTGAAAATTTGTGCGCAGCTTTGTAATTCCATACAACCCATGCCTAAACAAACTACTCGTCTTGCCTATAAATTTTGATACAGAATTTTGTTTTATTTTATCACTTCGGGGTATGCGAGCCGGAATTCACAACGCTTTATCTGTAGAGTGGGAAAGGGATCCTCCATAGGGAGAGGATAGTTGACACATCAGCAACGCATTGTCATCGGGTCCAGGCCGATCTCCTTCGTCAGATCTGGATACGGCCTGGATCCGGCAGGCTGCAGGGAAAACCTTGGGATAAACAAAGACACTAATATTAGCGTAGATGCCATTCTTCTTATGATGTAGCGAGTACATCAAGATTTAAGGGAAGTGTTCCCAGTTCCGGCTGACCTAATCTATGCAGCCTAACATTGAATTATAGAAGTCTATAATGTATTATGTGTATGCTAGGTCAAAGAGATGTGTTTTTAGTCTAGCTTTGAACTGACAGAGTGTGTCTGCTTCCCGGACAATGGTAGGAAGACTGTTCCAAAGTTTTGGTGCTAAATAGGAAAAGGATCTACCGCCTGCAGTCGATTTAGATATTCTAGGTATTATCAACTGGCCGGAATTTTGAGATCGCAATAGACGTGAAGGACTATAATGCGTTAAGAGCTTGCTCAAGTACTGCAGAGCTAAACCATTTAGTGCTTTGTAAGTAATCAACAATATTTTAAAATTTATACGATGTTTAATAGGGAGCCAATGCAGTGTTGACAGAACCGGGCTAATATGGTCATATTTCCTGGTTCTGGTAAGAACTCGAGCTGCGGCGCTTTGAACTAGCTGTAGTTTATTTATTAAGCGTGCAGGGCAACCACCCAGTAGAGCATTACAATAATCTAGCCTTGAGGTCATGAACGCATGGACTAATTGTTCCGCATTTACCAATGAGAGCATATGGCGTATTTTAGATATATTTTTAAGATGGAAAAATGCAGTTTTACAGATACTAGACACATGGCTTTCAAAAGAAAGGTTGGTATCAAAGAGCACACCCAGGTTCCTAACCGACGACGAAGACTTGACAGAGCAGCCATCAAGTGTTAGACAGTATTCTAGGTTATTACGTGTGGAAGTTTTTTGTCCAATAATTAGAATCTCTGTCTTTTCAGAATTTAGTAGTAGGAAATTACTAGTCATCCAATTTTTTATATCAGCTATGCATTCCGTTAATTTTGTGAATTGGTAAGTTTCGTTGGGTTTTGAAGAAATATTCAGCTGAGTATCATCGGCATAACAGTGAAAGCTAACTCCATGTTTCCTAATGATATATTCTAATGGTAGCATGAACAGAGTGAACAGCAACGGTCCTAGTACTGAGCCTTGTGGTACGCCATACTGAACTTGTGATCGATAAGACATCTCTTCATTTACTGCTACAAACTGATAACGGTCAGTTAAGTATGATTTAAACCATGCTAATGCAATTCCACTAATGCCAACATAGTTTTCTAGTCTATTTAAAAGAATGTTGTGGTCAATGGTGTCAAATGCAGCACTAAGATCGAGTAACACTAATAGAGAGATATAACCACGATCAGATGATAAGAGCAAATCATTTGTGACTCTAATGAGAGCGGTCTCAGTACTATGGTACGGTCTAAATCCGGACTGAAAATCCTCGCAGATATCATTTCTTTCTAGAAAGGAACATAGTTGTGAAGATACTGCTTTTTCTAATATCTTTGACAGAAAAGGCAGATTCGAGATCGGCCTGTAATTGACTAATTCTGTAGGATCAAGTTGTGGTTTTTTAACAAGCGGTTTTATCATAGCCAGTTTAAAGGTTTTTGGTACGTATCCTAGAGACAAAGATGAATTAATGATATTAAGAAGAGGATATATGACTCTGGAAACATCTCTTTCAGTAGCTTAGTCGGTATAGGATCTAACATACAAGTTGTTGATTTAGATGAATTAACGAGTTTGCAGAATTCTTCCTCTCCTATAGCAACAAATGAATCAAATTTTTCCTCAGGGAGACTACAATGCACTTCCTGATGCAATACTGTGGTAGACGGTTGCATAGTTATAATTTTGTCCCTGATATTACCAATCTTATAAGTGAAGAAGTTCATAAAGTCATCACTGCTGTGTTGCTTGGACACTTCTGAGCTTGAAGCTTTCTTTTTCGTTAGTTTAGCCACTGTTTCAAATAAATACCTTGGATTATGTTTATTTTCTTCTAATGGGGTTTAAAAATAAGCAGATCTAGCAGCTTTTAAAGCCTCTCTGTAAGCAATCGAGCTCTCTTTCCACGAAATCCGAAATACCTCTAGTTTAGTTTTCTTCCAGTTGCGCTCCATTTTTCTGGCTGCTCTCTTAAGGGCCCGGGTGTGCTCGCTGTACCACGGCGTTGGGCTATTTTTTTTAATCTTCTTTAAGCGCAACGGAGCAACTGCGTCTAAAGCTGCATCTAAAGTACACACACACATATATATATATATACATTGTGAAAGTATTTAGACCCCTTTATAACATATTTTAGTAAAAGGCTTAATCTTTTTTTTCATATCAATCAACACTCTATACCCTATGATGGCAAAGCAAAAAATATATTTGTGATAACTTTGATTTAGGATTTAACCATTCAGTCGAAGCAGACTTTCAATTTCAATTCTGGGCATGTTCATGTCTGCTTTGATCAGAACCATGTTTGAAGATATTTGGTTGTGCTCCATAAAATACTTCGGCTAAGATAGTGGAGTAGTTTGCCATTGCTTTCTCCACTCCTCCTTCCCCATTCATCCAGGCTTGGGACCGACATGTAGCCGTTGCAAACTACACAGCATGTTTCTGTCAGGAATACTATCGTCAAACACGACTGACAATTCGCATACAGTTTGGATTGGTGGTATGGTTCTGTTCTGGGCAATAACTCCCTGCGCATAAGAGCAGGGAAAGGAGCAATAACCCCCCAAAACAAAACCATATGCCAATATCCCCCAAACCCAAACTGACAGCACAATTCTGGACTTTGATAGCTTAGCCCAGTTCATTAATTAGGATCCAAACAGAGATGAAGTTAGAAGCGACCAAACACCTCCTCGTTTTCCCTATTTAAATACAGTTACACGAGTAGTTACACGACCAAGTAGGGTGACACAAAATAAAACGTGGCGCTTTTCTAAGCGGGTAAAATGGATTACTATAATGTATGGGCGGAATAGCACTTCGACTCGGTGCAGTAATATCAGGGTTAGAGGGGGAGATGATTTTTCAGGAGTGATGATATTACTGCGCCGAGTCGCAGTAATATCTTGCGTATTGCGTACAGTGTCACCTGTCAATGACGTCATAACCTTGTTATACTTGGTTGTAGTTTACTTCTGTAGAAACCAAGAAAATATGAATTTTTATTTTTTACACACTACCCCCACCACGACTGAGGCTGATAGAATAGTTACATCCAGATGTTAGAGGCATATGTTGAGCACTATAGATCCGATCTATGGGGGAAGCATCACCGCAGCTGGAGCAAGCAAGGAGACATTGCAACAAGCCAAACAAGCCATTGCCAATTTACCAATTGTATGGTATCTATTGGGGGAAGCTTACACCCCCAGCGGCAGCAAAAGCTGATACAACAAGCATGTTTTATAATCACGGAACTATTGCTAAAACTAGTGTAGTTTGGCTGGGGAAGCATACACCCTCGATTGCTCCTGTCTGCCTCGCTGCCTGCTGTGTGTTTGTTTGCTTCGAGGCTGTAAGCTCCGCCTGAGCCTCGTATTTGTTTATGTTTTGAGCCATCATTTACTATCTAGTTGTTTATACTACTAAATACAGCTTACCCAACATCTCAGAATAACCTTACATCACTAGCTTCCGTTATTGTTAACACAGCACGCTAGTAACTCGCTAACGTTAGCCTGCTAACGCGCCACCTGTGCGCTCATTTATATATTTATTTTCTCTCGCGCGCCCGCGCCTTTGAGTTCATAAAGTCCAGGTAAGTAAGAAATCAGTCAACAAACACGGTGAGTAATGTCTTCTTGTCCTGTTATTGTCACCTGTGTCACATGTCATATGTTTAGTATAGCCTTCTCCGATGGCAATATAGGATTTATATGTGATAAATGCAAGGAGACAGTCAGGCTGACGGAGAAGATTTCAGAACTAGAGACACGCATCCAAACTTTAATTGAGGATGGTAAGAATGCTAGATCTTTAGATAGTGTTTTGGATGCGCCTAGCATAGTGAACTCTTTACATGATTCGGTTCCAGCTGAAGTAGAGCCCGTGCAGCAGGGCAGATGGGTGACTGTCAGAGATCGCTCTAGTCGTGGATCAAAGAACCACTCTTCCGTTCCGATTCCCATTACAAACCGATTTGCCCCACTCAGTGCAACACCCACTGATAATTCTGTTGATTGTGCCCTGGTAATTGGTGATTCGATCACACGGAACGTGAAAATAGAGACACCAGCCACCATAGTCACATGTTTGCCGGGAGCCAGAGCGCCTGACATCAAAGCAAATTTAAAAGTGCTGGCTAATGCAAATCGTAAATTCTCTAAGATCATTATTCATGTCGGCACTAATGATGTTCGACTCCGCCAGTCGGAGATCACAAAAATTTATATTAAAGAGGTGTGTGAACTCGCAAGTACGATGTCAGGCACTGTAATTTGCTCTGGCCCCCTTCCTGTACGCAGGAGTGATGAGATAGTTAGCCGATTGGCCTCACTGAATGTCAAGTCAAGTCAAGTCAAATATATTTATATAGCGCTTTTCACAATACAGATTGTATCAAAGCTGCTTCACAGTATCAATCAAAACAACTTAACAATGTTTGTTTATTACTGGAAAAAAAAGACATCCAAGTTTGGTAGAGCTGATCAATGGTATGATCGGTTAATTAATTTGAATATCCCCAATGGTTGGCTGTCGAAGTGGTGTCCGCAGAATATCCCCAATGGTTGGCTGTCGAAGTGGTGTCCGCAGAATAATATAAAATTCATAGACAATTGGAAAAGTTTTTGGGGCAAGCCTGATCTGTTGAAAAGAGATGGTATCCATCCCTCCTGGGCTGGTGCTGCTCTTCTCTCTAGTAATTTGGCTCATAGTCTTAGAGATAAAACATGACAATCTGGGGCTCAGGTCAGGAAGCAGACAGACTGGCTAAACCGACCGTCTGCTAGCGGCCTCACGTCACCAAGGTCAGATAAATCCCATCACATAGAGCCTCTTTCACCTAGATATCATCATATAGAGACTGTGTCTGTTCCCCGAATTTGGAAATCCAAAAAACGTCAGGTTAAAAATGTAATTGATGTTCAACAAATAAAAAACAGATATAATTCAGATGAGAAAATGATAAAGCTTGGGTTGCTGAATATTCGAATCCTTACTTCAAAATCTCTCATAGTTAATGATATGATTTCAGATTATAATCTTGATATGCTGTGTTTGACAGAAACCTGGCTAAAACCAAACGATTACATTACCCCACAAGATTACAGTTATAAAAATGAACCTCGTCTGAAAGGCAAAGGGGGAGGTGTTGCTGTAATTTATAGTAATATTTTCAAAACCACTAAGAAATCTAGCTTTAAATATACTTCTTTTGAAGTATTGGTGCTTAATGTAAAAATATATAGTGTAAACGATAAATCACATTTGAGAATTATGCTGGCTACTGTATACAGGCCACCAGGGCACCATAAAGATTTTATCAAAGAATTTGCGGACTTTCTATCAGAATTAGTTTTGGCTGCAGATAAAGTACTAATTGTTGGTGATTTTAAAGGCCATGGTGCAGGTTTTTTTTTTTTTTTTTGTGTAACAATTTTCTAGTTGGTAATAAACATTAAAACAGTTATCAATCATTTAAGAAGAACTTTTTAACAGACTTAATTTTTCCGCAAACAACGCACATTTTGCCTTTTCTAGCAGCTATTTTATTAATCGTACATCGGCTTTACTCTTTTGGATTGTTGCTTCAACCTAAGAAACGTCATAACACACAGGTAAGAACTTCGTAGTTGTATATTGCAAATTAGTAGCAGCTTTACTCTCGTGCAATTGAGGAACGATCGTGATTTTGTACAAAAAATAAAATAAAATACAGTCAAACAAACCCCTACAGTATTAAAATCGCTACATATAATTGTTTAGAAGGTTAGTGTGCGTTATTTGTCTTCTCTTCAACTTCCTTCAGCTCTTTTCATGTTTGGGGGGTCGGATTGTACAAATTATGAAATATTCGATATCCCAATTTTGCATATCGTCCAGACAACAATTCGGATATTAACGTCTAAACGATATATCGCCCACCTCTATGAAACATTGATTAAAATTAAGATACAATTAATAAAAAACGAAATTCACTTTTAAGAAAGGCTTTGTGCATTCTCTTTGAGGTCTCTTTGAAAGTTTTAAAGTCACTTTCAGAGCGGTCATGTCCGTAATGGAGAACTGTCACGTCCGTAAAAAAAAATTTTCCCTCATAAATGCGAACACGAAAAAAAAAAAAAAAGAATATTTTGTGTTATGTGTATTAACAGTCTCAAACCAGGACAATTCGATGGTTGTTGTGGTTATGTCATTATTTCGACATATGTTTGCATGCAACAATCAAGATGTGCATTAGTAAATCCAGCTATATTTGCTTCTTATTAATTAAAAAATTTAAATTGAATTGAAAAATTGATGGTTGATGAAAAATTGATTAAAATTAAGATACAATTTATACAAAACGAAATTCACTTTAAAGAAAGGCTTTCTACAAAACAACACGTAATGAAGTGGTCAAAATCATGTCTGGCCATGTCTCCCGATTTATTGCGTAGGCTATACTTTTCATAATCAACATCAATGGAAAAAAAACATTATAATAAATATGAAACTAAATGCGCTTATTATGCTTACAACACATACACAGACTCTCTTTGTACAAATTGCTGCACATTCATTTAATTCAGAATTTTGCACACAAGTTGAAAGGCATTTGTTTGTGCATAGTAAAACATATCTGCAACATTTATCAAGTTCACTGATAATTGTGCATGCATTTATTAATCATTATGATACTAAAATCATAATAAAATAGTAGGCTTCCCTTTCAATAGTCCAAATTCGCGGTGGCGCTGCCATTTTCGTCTTTCTTCTGTGGATTTCTTCAGCTCCTGATTGGTCAAATTCAGATAGATCGACAAATCGGCTCATTCAACCGCACAGCGCACACACCTCACGAATTTAAGCCTACAGCTCCCGAACTTTTTAGACATGTTTAAAAATTATCGTGAGGTCGAGAGGTTCGGCTCGCCTCGTATCTTCCTGTCATGAATCAGCCTCCTTTCTCTCTATGCCCTTATTGTTACCCTCGTCTTGTCATTATTGTCTAGTCAGTTTCACCTGTCTTCGTCATTAGTGTTCCCTATTTAATACCCTTGTGTTTGCCGTCTTGTGCTGGTTCATTGTTTCATTGTGATGCATTGTTTGACATTGTCATACGTTGTGTGTATCAAGTTGTGAGTAACCTGTTGAGAGTCCTGTCTACAAGAAGTGTCTGTTCCTGTCGTAGCTGTGAGTTTACTGTCTGAGTATTAGTCTTGTCCTGCCTTGTTTTGCCCCATCGTGGGTTTTTGTTTTCTGTTTTTGTCCATTAATAAACCCTGTGAGAATCATTTGCTGTCTGCTATTGGGTTCATCCTTCATCCACATAACACTTCCTAGCACACGACACGAGCCGCAACATGCGAGCACAACCGATTTCCACGCCATTTCTCCCGAGTGAAAAAAATAATCTGCGAGCTTGTAAAACAGCAAAAAATCGCACCGTGTAAGCCCGCCTTAAGGGAGTATGAATATATAAACAGACATTTCAGTATTAAATGCATTTTCTGAGAATTTATATTTCAAGTTTTGACTGCAAATGTCACGTCCATAACGCTGGAATTGCCCAATTTTAAAGAATTTATCCTCAACTAGTTTTTTTGGTGTAGGTGTGTATTTTATTATGTTAACTTCAAATAATACTAATAGTAATTTAAAAATGTGGTAGCCCTATGTCCAACACATCACACTTCACTGTTATGGTGGCAATTTCAGTAGATTTACTCACTAACATTGTTGTGGAAACACAATAAGAATGGAAACTAAAATAAGGTAGTATCGTACAGCGCACATTATATCAGCTGCAGTTCTGGCGCCTCAGTCCAAATACTGTACAACTCGACGTACATTCACATCACATGTTAATGCCGCGGTAGAATTACACTCACGGGACACTCCACTTATTCGCAATCACAAGTTCTTTATTTGCTCGTGCTTTAAAGCTTTGCCGGGTAAACATTTCATTGGCGTTCTGTTCTAATGCACTTTTTCTGAGCACGTACTGAAGTGCGCGTGCACTGTCAAACAGCGCCAAACTGGATTTTTGTTGGGTCAGACCCATCTGATAGAGATGGGGGGCCGGGATCGAGAGAGCTACATAAAGCTACATGGAAAAAATATGCACCAAACAAGCCACTTTGAAATTTAGCTGTTTTGATGAATACAAAAGTTGGGTGACCCTCCCCTATAGACTAAAAAAAGTTGGGTGACCCTCCCCTGAACAAAGAATAAAAAGACATGACCCTCCCCTATTTTCCTCCGGTGGCCCTTTCCATAAATACCGAACGGTCCCTTAATTAGTTTTGTAAAAGCTTATAGTGGATGATTACAACTTAACCCGTTTAATCCCAAATTTTTTCTTGCAACTTGAGTACATGCATTTTACTCCTTAGACCTCCCTAACACTCAAACAATATGCCTTTTTTGATTTTATGTTGGTTAAGTTAGTGAAATATTAGGTTTTATACTCGGTCACAATAGTGACCGGTGGGAAACAACATAGTCAGAATTCATTCAAATTCTTCAATTAGACCTATTGATACAGCTCATTCCAAGACATCCAATATCTCGTTTTGTCATTTCGTGAAGAAGGCTTAGTGAGGTGAAAATGTTGTCATGTACAAAGTTACACCCTGGAGGAACTTCTGCTTGTTCGGCTAGACCCCATGGGCTAGACCATGTCTACACTTGGGCCCTGTCCTAGGCCAGTTTCAGGGAGATGTGTGTGCACTCTTTCAGTGCACTGAAGATGGGCCGTACGTTGTAGAAAGGGTTGTTTGTGGTCATGTGTGGGGCACACCAATTGGTTCTCATGAACATCTGCCCAATCCTCCAGTTCACATCTGCATCGCCATTCAATAGTCTACCTGGCAAATGGGCCGTTTCACCCTGGTACTCCCTATCTGAGCCATCACTATCACAGTCACTTTCAATTTGGTGTGGGGGTGGGGGTGGGGGTTGGGGAGAGGGGGTCATGCACGTCAAGAAGGTCCAACACATTGAGCGTTTCTGGGATACTGATAACTACACTGAACAAAATTATAAATGCAATAGCCTACTTTTGTTTTTGCCCCCATTTTTCATGAGCTGAACTCAAAGATCTAAGACCATTTCTATGTACACAAAAGGCCTATTTCTCACAAATACTGTTCACAAATCTGTCTAAATCTGTGTTAGTGAGCACTTCTCCTTTGCCAAGATCATCCATCCTCCTCACAGATGTGGCATATTCAGTGTAGGATTGCCAATACCTGCCAATCCCAGCCAATACCTGTTTTCAATTGAAGCACTGTGTTATACTACCGGTCACAATTGTGACCGTAAACAAATTTACAAGTCTTACGAGCAAAATATATATGCAGGAGTATAATTCTCAAAATGTATCAGTACTAGACCCTTTAAAGAATATATGTGCAAAATATGATAGTTCCATCTGTAAATTATGATGTTTTATATACTACTTTTTGTAGTAGTCTGAGAAAGAAATCTTCTTCTAGATGTGCAAGCAGGAAGTGAACTGATCTGGTCATGTGACCTTTCACACTAGTCACATGACATTAATTGATTTTAATCAAGACAATCTATTTTGTCATTTAAAAGTTGAATTTCTAGCCCAAAGTCAATACCAACATTTTTAGAGCTTCCAGAAATAAGAAAAAAGCTGCGGTCACAATTGTGACCGGTGGGATTAAACGGGGCCTATTTATCAAATGTAAGATATTGACATGAAAACTGACAGCCTAATATTAATGAATTAGCCTAACATTTTCTGGATTTAAATATCACAGATGTGTACGTTTAATTAGAGCTTAAGAATAAATTATTGCAACACAAATAAGTACTTTAACATTGTACATTGTTAACATTATGTTCACCGATTTAAGTTACTTGTCCAAGGGACAATCGTAATCACCATTAATGACCATTTTGTTTTCTTCAAACACTGTGTGCAATGTTTTTATAGTTGTTTTATGTCACTGTCTAGATTAAGTATCTATAACAATTGACTAAATTGATGGACGTAACGTTATGTAGCTCGCGTCAGTGTCAAGTTATCGAATAACGTCAGTAATCCACGTTATCTAACATAGAGCATCGGCATCAACTTCTGAAAATATTTTCTAAACCCAAAGTGAGAATAAAGCCATTTATACTAATCACTTAAACTAATAAACTTACCACCAAGAAGTAAGAGTCAGGGAAATAATACAAAGCAAATATTGGAAAAGACATGATTTCTGTTGAAATATCCGTATAGTTGGAATACCACAGTATCCGTTGCCTGCCTAACTTGTAATTTCAAATGGCAGTGTGTGATTGGACAATTACCTGCAAGCTTGTTTTGAAAAGCTTGGCTCTGATTGGTCGAAATGAATGCACCTTTAAATATATATATATATATATATATATATTTTTTTTTTTTATGCACCCACCACCACCCCTAATAGGTGTGTCACCTCGAGGAGCAAACCAGTGAAAAGGCAGGACAACAAAGTTAAAAGAATAAAAATCTTTGCTTTATTAAGTTAAGAACAAGAATATTAAGAGTCAATCGGCGTATCTTCTCTAGGCTTCAAGTGAGGGGAGAACCAGATAAAGTATAATGATTCCTCTTCGGCGAATACTGAGCTCTAGGCAGATGGCCGCTTAAACAACAGAGCCAGGTAGGTGGCGGGTAACTTATAACGACTCCTCTTCAGTGGATACTGGACTCTGGGCAGATGGCCGCTCAAACAACAGAGCTTCACAACTGAACAGCGTGGACCAGGTGGGTTCTCGAACGGTAGAGCTTCACAGTGGAACAGCAAGGGCCAGGTAAGTGGCGGGTAACGTATAACGAGTCCTCTTCAGGGGATACTGGACTCTGGGCAGAATGGCCGCTCAAACAACAGAGCTTCACAACTGAACAGCGTGGACCAGGTGGGTTCTCGAACGGTAGAGCTTCACAGTGGAACAGCAAGGGCCAGGTAAGTGGCGGGTAACGTATAACGAGTCCTCTTCAGGGGATACTGGACTCTGGGCAGAATGGCCGCTCAAACAACAGAGCTTCACAACGGAACAGCGTGGACCAGGTGGGTTCTCGAACGGCAGAGCTTCACAGTGGAACAGCAAGGGCCAGGTAAGTGGCGGGTAACGTATAATGACTCCTCTTCAGGGGATACTGGACTCTGGGCAGATGGCCGCTCAAACAACAGAGCTTCACAACAGAACAGCTCGGACCCGATGGGTTCTCGAACAACAGAGCTTCACAGTGGAGCAGCAAGGGCCAGGTGGGTTCTCAAACAGCAGAGCTTCACAGTGGAGCAGCAAGGGCCAGGTGGGTTCTCAAACAGCAGGGCTTCACAGTGGAGCAGCAAGGGCCAGGTGGGTTCTCAAACAGCAGGGCTTCACAGTGGAGCAACAAGGGCCAGGTAGGTGACGGGTAACGTATAACGACTCCCTTTCAGTGGATACTGGACTCTGGGCAGATGGCCGCTCAAACAACAGAGCTTCAATATTAGTCTTCTGATAGAGAACACAGAGTCACTTATCAGTATACAGCACAATCGAATTGGTCGATCTCACCAGTGTGGTCTAGACGGTGTCGGCCTCCACAGGACTTTCTGTCGAATCGGTTACTTTGCCCCAGAAAGCAGAGGGGCCTGAAAAACCTCATTGTATAACACCTCTTCGATAGACATGGAGTCATATAAACAACATAGCTCAGCGGCCCCGGCATGGAAGAAAGTAGTCAGCTGTGATTTGGAGTGGAAAGCAAAAACCACAAATCCACACTCACGCAAATTCACCAGAACACTATAAGAACTCACATGTGCTCACTTCCACAATTGGACTGCAAAATTGAACAGACTCACGGTGCACCCCAAGGCATTCCCCTCACCGTCCAGCTGACATTTCCTCCCCGATGGATCGAATAAACAGGGGCTGCACATGAGTCAGTTTAACACTGTTGTTCACTGGCATCGAAGAAATCAGAAAGACGTTTTGGTTAGTTCCCAGCTTTCAGACACATGACTCAGCTTCCACAGTAGAAACTGTAAATCTTTATCTTCTCTTTAGAATTACAAAGATGGTACTTAACTGTCCAAGGTTGCCACAGTAATAATCAGAAGACAATCGGAGGAAGAGTCGAAGCTCAGCCAAACTCACAATGCGTTTTCCACAATCCTCATTATTCATTCAAAGAATATATAACTCTTCACCCACTTGAATTGATAGGAGTCTTCACAATCTCTGCCCCACTGCCTGTATCCCTCCGAGTCCACCACAACACTGTTCTCTCATTCAGAATGGCTTTTATAATGCTCTCTCCTAATACGTTTCGCAATCGCAGATCATACTCCCACGCGCCGCCACCTGACGCGAGTTTTCTCATCAAACCTCGCCCGCCGCCATGATCTTCTCATAAGGAACCGGAACCGTTCTGGTGTTTGGCCGCCATTGTCCACCAGGGGAACATATCCCCAAAAAGAAAAGTTCCGCCAAGACGCTTGTCACCCCATGTTTTTTATTAGTTTAGTTTATTAAATTAGTTTAAGAATTAATTTGAATATCTGATATATTTATTGATGTGTTATTTAAATATATTAAAATGTTAAACATGTTTTTCACAATATTTTTAAAAGCAGGGCTGAAGCACATGCTATTACATAAATATTAAAAATATATTGCAGTAGGCCTATACATGGTTATAAATAAGGTATGTGTAACCAACTAAAATATTAATCGTTTTGCTATACACACAAAGTAAACATAAAAAATACTTTAAGTTAGTAACACAAGTATGTTTTTTGTAAATACACTAAAACGTCACTAAACTTATGCTTGTTTTTATCATATTTCTTAAAAGTATAATTAAGCATATATTTATTACAATGTATTTTTAATGCAATTTTTTTAAATATAATTTAAATATGCTCGTTTTGATCATATTCCTTAAGTGTAATTAAGTTTATTACCAATGCATTTCTAGTACAATTTTTTTTTAATATAATTAAAATATGTTTGTATTTATCATATTTCTTAAAAATGTAATTAAACATATATTTATTACCAATGTAGTTCCAGTACACTTTTTAGAAATATATTTAAAGTATGCCTGTCATTAGCATATTTATTATAAATGTAATTAAGCAAATATTTATTACCAATGTACTTCTAGTATACTTTTTAGAAATATATTAAAATGCAGTTCAATAAGCATGTTGGAAATACAAATGTATTATAAACATACTATTTGTATTTCAAATATATTTTTAATACATTTAATACTACGTCTTTTTCACCTGGGTATATATATATATATATATATATATATATATATATATATATATATATATATATATGTATATATATAAAATCAAAATATAAATGAAAGTCAAAAGCACATTTTTAGTCATGCCTGGAAAGAAATCCTGTTCAAATAGGTTATATGGGCCATTCTACAAAATTGGTTCAAAGTTAGAGTTGGAAACATCTTGAAAAGAAAATTGTCTTTTTCCATAAATGTCTTAGTAGGCCAATACATTTCATCATACATATTTCAAAGTTAAGGATTCATTATTTTGATATAGCTTGCATTGGAACAAACACTATTCTTAGTTGATTAGTTTGTTGACAAAACATACTATATATTTAACATATAAGTAGAAACTGCTAACAAAAGCTTATTTGATGTCTATTTTAGAGTTAAAACTTTATAATATATCCAAAACTAGTCACACACACACAGAAACATGATTCAAATTTAAACAGTGGGCTATTTTTGCGTTTACAGACACTAACGTTATTATATATCGCGATTAGAACAAAGCACAAGAATAAAACACTTACAGTTCAGCTCGCTCCTCGAAGTGAAAATAAACCAGCACTTGTTCTGAGGTAGGTAAATGTGCCAGGATTATTTCTCACAGCCGCGCAAGATGACAGTACATTAATCTGACTAAATATAGTGTGTTTACCGAGTTTATGTGGGCGTTTACACGTCTCAATGTGTTGCTTCAGATCATTAGCGTTTGAATAGCGCGCGCTCTCCGTGGGCGTGTCACATTAGGAAAATAATGAGCTGAGAGAAAAGATAATGAGAACGGCTGACTCCTCTCTCTTTTTATATAGATTACATAAACAGAGAATATTTATTTTAGTTTTAAATTAGATAATTTAAAAGTACAAACTTACATGATCATGAACATATATTGCTCATGTCTGGGTGAATAGTATTCGCTGAGTTTTGTTTAAGTTTAGAGACGTGCTCCAGAAAAAAAATTCACAGACACAGAGAAGCAGAACGCACACCTTGTTTATTTTCTTTATTTTACAAAAGCACAATATTTTATTTCGATTGTAGGTAGGCACATAAAAAAGTAGACATTTAACAGTTTATTTTTTAATATGTCTTAACTCTGTATGGCCGGAAAAGATGGAGTAGTTTAAGTCTATGTTTCTGCTATGTGAAAAAAATCTGCCAAAACGCACCGGTGCGTTTGCCGTTCCCAGAGTGTTAAAAGGGCGAGGTACCTAAGATGAAGGTGGAGTTTGTGGAGGTGGAGAGATACCGGAACAGCTGATGTTAGGGAGAGGTAAGGGGCTGCTTATATACTCAGGCTGTTGATTGAAAGATTAGATTGGCTCACTCCTCCCTAACTTACGTTTAGGAACTTCATATATTGTCCTTGCATTCTTTCTTGTGTGACACACCTGAATGAAAGGCTCATTATTATACGGGCCTTTGTCTTCTCAGGTGTGAACCACCTAATTATTCATGAGGGGGTTGGGCCGTTCACGCCTCCACGCATATTGCCTTTCCAAACTAATTTTTTTTCCCCAATTTAAAACAATTTATTGTTTTATGTGAATGATAAGGCAGGATGATTTTCAGATCATTTTGAAGCAAAAACTCGACAACATCCATTAGTCAAAAGTCTTGTGGACACATATTTAGTATGTGTTTTGTGGCCTTATTAACTTTAATTTTTAGTTTTTTCAATAACCATGCATAAAAAATATTCTCTCAAAAATACAAACATGTACATACATGTTGCTCACATATTATGGTAGCCCTGTTTGTGCTAAATAGAGTTTAATTTCACCTGTGCCATTAATATGTTTATAAGCAACTGAAAAAAGCTTAAATATCTGGGCAAGTCCAAACATCTCAAAGACCCCAAAAACACCTTAGACCCCAGAGGGTTAAAGGTGCAATGTGTAAAAAAATTGAGTATCTATTAACAGAAATGCAATATGACATCCATAACTATGTGTTCAGTGGTGTATAGAGAAAACTTAATAAACCGTAATGTTTTTATTACCTTAGAATGAGGCATTTATATCTACATAGGCGCGGGAATCCCCTTTTATGAAGGTCGACATATTGTGACGTCATGTTTCTACCGTAGCCGACAGCGAACAAGCAGGGTTACAGAGCGCGTTTCGTCACTACCTTGAAAGAGAAGCCGCAGAAAGCTAGAAGAAGCTAGCCATAAACACTCTGAGTAGTGAATTTTCCCTTGACAGTGGTGTAAATTTGTAGTTGGATTGTTTCATGTAACTTAATTCTTCTCCCTTGCTGTGTTATGGCTTTGCTATGTGGGGATAAATGTGCTGGTTACGGTCATGAGACAGCTGATTAGTAGGCTACTCTTGTCATTGACCTTAAAACAGTTACAGGAATCACCAACCCGTCGATCTTGGAAGCATTTTAAGTCGATCGAGTTTCCAAAATCAGAGAAAAAAGTCTATTGTGTATAGTTAGTGGTGTCTAGGGGATGCGGAGGCGCGCTCGCTGTTACAATCACGTCATTTTTGCCGCACGCACCTTTGGGCTCATGCGGACGCGTCGAGTATAAACAAGGCTTAACGCTTTAAGGCGAGACACTACAGGTGAATAGGGTAAATTATTTAACTAGCAGATATCATTATGAAACTTTCCCAGTTGATTACCTACATTAAGATGAGAAAAAAATGTATTACAAGTTTTCTGTAATTTAATGTTTAAATATGCAAATTAGGCATTATCTAATTAAATATGTGCTAATTTGCATATATTTAAAAAAATGAAATCTGAGTATTGGATAAAGCCAGGTTCAAAATTCTTTTTTCATTGTGTTCACATATTAGATGGGAAAAAATTACAGAGGGATTTATGGATATCTACTTTTGTTATCCTGTAAATCATACTGTCCATAGCCTTAAAAAAAATTTTTTGCCATGTTTTTTGGAATAAAATGTTATATAAATCAGGCTAGGAATAATATATTTACAAATCCCTCTGTAAATGTCTTCATAATATAACTAGGTACAAGACTGGAGATTTTGGTGTATATAGGTGCTACTGAAGTGGAGATTTCAGACGTGGAGTATGAGAGAAAGGTCATTTTGAGAAAACGGGCGTTAAAGATTTAGCATCAGCCAATGAGATTGCGCATTTGCGCCCTTTTACTTTCACGATTGGTTGCTGATAAAAAGGAAATGACCATATTTGGATCCGACAACATTGTACAGGAGAGAGAGAGCTTTCTAACAGAGTGTGTGATGGCAGGGTGCAGACAGCGATCACGGAGCAGCGGGAGGATTTAGATCGCAAACTTTTGACGAATTTATGAGAAATCTACAGATGCACACAGACAAAGTGTCGTAAGATAAAGACCTAAATGTGTATTTCGGACTTTTTTTCACCACAAGTCTTAAAGAAGACATGTTATTGAAGACAAATATCCCAAAATCTCAAAATTGACCAGTGAAAAAAAAACTATGTTTTTGCCTGCCGTGTCTCGCCTTACTCAGCTCAGCAACAGTAACAGCTCATATTAGCCAGCTAAACTTTTACTACCCTGTTAGAAAAAATATATAGTTGCATAGTTTCATGTGTTTTTTCTCCCTCGCTGTATTATGGGTTTGCTATGTGGGGAGAAATGTGCTGGTTACGTTCGTGAGACAATCAGCTGATTACTATTATTATATTATGTATTAAGACTAGTGCTGTCAAACGATTAAAATATTTAATCGCGATTAATCGCATTAATGTCGTAGTTAACTCGCGATTAATCACACATTTTTATCTATTCTAAATGTCTCTTGATTTCTTTTTGTCCCATTATTTTTTCTCATTTTAATGCTCTTATCAACATGGAAAAGTGGATCGGCTTGTTTTGTGCAAATGTTTTTATTGAAAACAACATTGGCATACACTGTGTTCAAATTCACAATAAAAAATTCTCACTTGGAGCAACTAATCTCTCACATAATGTAACACTGTCCATCAATAAAAGGGCGAAAGAAATACTGACGAGGTCCTGATATTGACGAGGGGGCGGAGAATTTGCATCAGCTGTGTTTGTGTGTGTGTGTGTGCTTGGCCATCATCAAGCGGTATTTCAGACTGGACGCGCTGCGATGATGATAGCTCAGTTCACAACGACAAAACACACAGATCACTTTGGTCTTGTCAATGGAACCATTTGGCAACTTTTTAAAAGTAAACTTTCCATTCAGAATCTTATTGGCATCCATTTCGGCGTCTCGCGCTCGCCATCCACTCAAAGCGTAACGTTAACCTACTATTTGGCCGCCGCGCAAGCCCAAACGAGTGTGTGCGGCGCGGCTGTTGTTTTGTTTCCGGTCTAGCTAGATCCGCTTGCGCTTTGGTCAACGAAGCAACAAAACGTCCTCGCGCGGCGCAAGCCATTGAAATGAATGTGTTTCATAGCGCAGCGCATGCCGCGTCCTGTTGTAAAAGCATATAAAAAAATCTACAAAGTTTGCTAGGACAAAAAAGACCGCTAATCGCGCGATAAAAAAATTGACGCCGTTAAAATGGGTTTGCGTTAACGCCGTTAATAGCGCGTTTAACTGACAGCCCTAATTAAGACCCTTGATCCTCACCTGACTATGGCTTTGTAAACTTTATCCATGATGTGGTTTATAATGGACTGTGGTACAGAAGCTTGGTTTACTCTGGCTATTCTCTGCTGTCTCAGACGACGATGTTTGTCCCGTTTTAGCCACCGTAGCTTCTTCAAAAGGGAGGGGTGAGCGGTGGGCTGAGCCCTTAGTGCAAACTCGCAACCGAACCGCTAGATGTCGCCAAAAGTCACACACTGCACCTTTAAGAGTTGTGCCACAGCAGAAATGATTCGTTTGCAGTTTGCACCATGAATTGATTATTCCTATCACTGCAAACAGCGTGTACAATGTGATCAACGTGATCAGTTGCTAATGGCAACAGATAGTAACGCACATAGCCAATATGATCACATAAGCCTCGCAAGAGCATTTTAATGATAACGAATAAGTTAGATAAGCCCAAGCCACATGGATAGCATTAGCAACAAGCATGTTGCCAATACCCTGATAGCTTTTAGCAATGAGCATTAAAGGTTAACCCTCTGAGGTCTAAGGGTTTTTGGGGTCCTTGAGGTTTTCTGACATGCTCTGACATTTGTGCTTTTTTCAGTTATTTATAAACATGTTAATGGCAAAGGTGTAAATTCACTCAATATAGCACAAACTGGGCTACCGGAATTTCTGAGCAACAATTATGAAACATGTTTGTATTTTTGAGAGAATATTGCTTATGCATGGTTATTGAAAAAACTAAAACTTAAAGTGTCTGAAATAAGGCCACAAAACACATACTAAATATGTGTCCACAAGACTTTTGACTAATGAGTGTTGTTGCCTAGAATTTTTGCTTCAAAATGATCTGAAAATCATCCTGCCTAATCATTTACACAAAAACATACACTGATTTAAAATTTATTAGACCCCTTTTGTTTGGAAAGGCAATATGCGTGGAGGCGTGTTCACACCTGAGAAGACAAAGGCCGGATAATGTGCCGCATAATGAGCTGCATATTAATTAGCCCTTTCACACAGGTGTGTCACAGGATCCCAAAGAATGCAAGGACAAAAGAAATTATCTATATAGCCTATACATATTTTACAATTAGAAATTGTAACCAATTACAAATAGGTTACAATTACAACAACAATTACAATTTTAACAATATTTCAAGTGTATTTCTTTGTCAAAAGTATACATTTTATCATACGTATTAAAAAAAGGTAAGGATTCATTAGTTTGAATATTGGAACAAACACTATAATAACATCTTAGTTGATAATTCAATATACCTACTTTATTTTTGACAAAACATCATACTATAGTATATTTAACTATGAGCAGAAATTGGTGAACAAAAGCGTACCTATTTAATGTGACAGTAGTCTTTTTTTACAGTCAAAACTTTATAATCTATCCAAAACTAATCACAAAATCGTGTCTAAACATTCATATTTAGTCTGTAATATATTGTGTATGATATATTAGTATATACATGTGAATTTGCAGCTTGTTGCTTATACAGACATTTTATTTCAACATATTTCAGTACATTTTTACTCATCTTAGTAGGCTATAGCAATATAGTTTGTATGTGTTGTTCATGTAAACATAACGTTTACTAATATAGGTGCGAGAGAATGAACGGCACAGGCACGCGCTGTATAACTGTAGTAAACAAAACGCGCGCGCCTATGCCGTTCACTCATCATTTAGCCTACACACAGACACGCAATTCATATTTAAACAGTCTTTTTGCGGTTTACAGTCCGACAAATTCAATATCACGATTAGAACAAAGCACTAGAATAAATGACTTACTACATCAGCTGGATCCGTTGCTCCTCGAAATGAAACTACCAGCACTTCTGGTACATTTTCCAGGGTTAGATATTCCACACAGCGAAAGGATACGCTGTGTACACAGCTGTACAAGATACTTACTAAACATGATGTGTTTTATAATCCAGCTGGTGGGCGTTGGCATGTTTGAACGGCTTGTCTAAGGTCATTTGCGTTTGAATAGCGCGCGCTCTCTGTGGGCGTGGCACATTAACGCGTAATAAGGTGTAATGAGCTGGAAAGAAAAATACTGACATCTCTCACTTTTCATACAGATTACATAAGCTGAGAATATTTGTTTTTTTAATATAAATTCATTCATTTAAAACAAGAGAGTTCAAGCTTCATTATGGAAAAACACTCGTGCCTGTATGACAAGTATTCGCGGAATTAAAAATAATCTTAGGACGCGTTTCAGAATGGACTTCACTGACAGAGAGAAGGCAGAACGCGCATCATGTTTGTTTTTCTTTATTTGCCGAAAAGCACAACACTTTGTTTTTATTGTGAGTATCCACACAAAAAAATAGACACTTATCAGGATATAATGATGTTCAACACTTAATATGTAAGATCAAAATCAACAGAGTATTTTGAGTTTTTTTGCACTGATAAGAAAAAAGCGAGACTATCGGGCCGGCGCAATATCCGACCTCAGAGGGTTAAAGGGATAGTTTACCCAAAAATGAAAATTCTGTCAGTAATTACTCTCCCTCATGTTGTTCCAACCCCGTAAGACTTTATTCAACTATTCATTTCCTTCTCTGTGGAGCTTGACTAACGTGACCTGCCAGAACTGACGCTACGCTTGATCACAATTAAATTAATTTTATGGTTAAAACAAGAAAGAACTATTTGCCGATTGAGTTGGAAAAAAAAACTTAGAGGGACACTTCAGGATTCAGCATTAAGCTTTGTATTAGTAGGAAACCTGTAGTATTTTCAAATTACCATGCTTTCCACCCTCATATCCCCCTGAGACGAGAGATTTATGTATTTTTTGTCTAGAAATAATCCTCCAATGACGCAAAAATCATCATTTTGCGTCATCGGAGGATTTTTTGGCCAGAGGCTAAAGACTACAGTCAGTAGTAGGGGCTGTCCCGCATGTTCTCAACCCGCCCATAGAGGTTGGGATCTCACTCACAGAATGTACACATTGTCAGGATTCCATCCACGTCACGATCGCCATCGCCGCCCACTCATTCCCAATCACCCATCCAGTCTGTTCCTTCTGTGAGCCCTGACAGAAGACCAGACCTAAAAGATGCAGAATCAGCCGGAGCCTGAGGAGAATCTCCCTCTCAGTCAACCACCAGACGATGTAGCGATCACTCCACCACCATCACTTCCGCAATCACCTGCTGCTTCGTTCACTGCCTCCGCGAGTCCCATGGCCCGGCCAGCGACATTCTCTGGAGAGGCGGAGAACTGCAGTGGGTTTCTATTGCATGTATTGCTATACATCACTATGAATGAGCATCAGTTCCGCACTGACGAAGCCCGTGTGGCCTGTCTGATTTCATTGCTGTCCGGTCCAGCGCTTCGGTAGGCTATGTCATTGTGGGATTCTAATTCACCTGTGATAGTCTTTTAATGCCTTCAAACAGCACTTCAGAGAGGTATTTAAACAAGCTGTGTCCGAGCTGACCAGTTGATCTCCGCCTTCCGTCATGGGATAAACTCGAAAATGCGCCATCAGCTGGTTGTATATGATGACAGCACGGGTCTGGAAAACCTGATCCAACTAACGCTTTGGATTTCTCAGCGTCTCACTGCCTGGACCCTGAGCGAACCCACTGTCAGTTCTCCGCCTCCAGCTCCATCCGTCACTCCTACAGCACCCATACCAATGGAAGTGGACTCCACACATCTGTCCACGGCGGAGAGACAGCACCGAGTACAACATTCTCTCTGCCTCTATTGCGCCTCCGAAAAGCACCTCATCAGTTCCTGCCCAGTGCGTCCACCGCGGCAAGTGGTTAGTGCCATCCAACTTGCTCCGAGGGTAGAACGTTTGACACATACCAGTGTGCATATTATGACCCTCTGTGTCTGTCTCCCAGCGCAAGCCCTCATTGACTCTGGTTCCGCGGGGAACTTCATCTTCAGCCTCTTCTTTCAAAAGCTGAACATCCGTCAACGGCGTTTATCCCAAGACCTGCCCATCCATACCATGCAAGGCAAACCATTAGGAAGAGGTCGTATTCGCCACTTCACACCCACTCTCATTCTTCGAATCGGATGCTTACACTCGGAGGAGATCTCATTTATGGTGCTGGAGGAGTCCACTGCAGACATCATCCTGGGACGCCTGTGGCTTATCCAACATCAGCCAGTACTCCACTGGGCAACCGGTGAAGTACTCCAGTGGGGTGAGAATTGTCATCATTCCTGTCTCGGTTCCGTTCAGAAAAGCCCTTCTCTTCAGTCCACGCCAGTAACGGGCGAATCAGAGATTCCAGTCTGCTCTACATCGGTGGAAAGCCCCAAGGTCCAGAGCCAGGTCGAGATCCCAGTGGAGTACCGGGCGTTCCAGGATGTCTTCAGCAAGCAACTGGCAACCAAAATACCGCCACACCGGCCATGGGACTGCGCAATCGACTTGCTACCCGGAGCTACCCTTCGCAAAGGCCGTATCTACCCTTTGTCCATCCCGGAACAGAAGGCCATGGAGGAGTATGTGGAAGAAGCACTCAACCAACAATTCATTCGACCATCGACCTCCCATGCCTCTTTGAGTTTCTTCTTCGTGGCCAAGAAGGACGGAGGCTTGTGGCCGTGCATCAAATATCGTCACCTCAATTCCCAAACCGTCAAATTCAGTTATCCCCTTCCTCTGGTCCCTGCCGCTCTGGAACAGCTACGTGGAGCTCGCATCTTCTCAAAGTTTGACCTAAGAAGTGCATACAACCTGTTCCGTATTCGGCAAGGTAATGAGTGGGAGACCGCCTTTGTGACCCCTACAGGCCACTACGAATATCAAGTTATGCCTTTCGGATTCGCCAACGCTCCTGCAGTCTTTCAGGGATACATGAATGAAGTCCTCCGTGAGTTCCTCAATCACTTTGTGGTAGTCTATATTGATGACATACTCATCTATTCTTCATCCTTGGCTGAACATCGTCAGCATGTCATACAAGTTCTGGAAAAGTTAAGAGAGCATCAGTTATATTTGAAGTTGGAGAAATGCGAGTTCCACACCTCCACCGTCCACTTCCTGGGGTACATGATCCCCCAACGCGGGGTACAAATGGACCAGAGGAAGGTGGAGTCCATTCGGAACTGGCCACAACCCAACTCCATAAAAGAACTCCAACGCTTCCTTGGTTCTATCGAAGATTTATCCGTAACTACAGTCTGATCAGCGTTACCCTCACCTCTGCTCTCAAAGGCCGGCCCAAGTCTCTGTCCTTGTCCTCGGATGCTGTCCAGGCCTTCCAGCGGCTGAAGGAGACCTTCACTACTGCGCCCATTCTCAGCCATCCCAATACGGACCTCCCGTTTGTGGTTGAAGTGGATGCATCTTCCACAGGAGTGGGAGCAGTATTATCTCAGCGGCAGGGTAAGCCATCCAAACTCCTTCCATGCGCCGCCTTCTCCAGGAAGCTGTCCCCGGTGGAGCTGTTGGCCATCAAACTGACCCTCGAGGAGTGGAGGCACTGGCTGGAGGGAGCGAATCACCAATTCACTGTAATCACTGATCACCGACATTTGGAATACCTCCGAGAAGCTAAGAGACTGAATCCCCGACAGGCCCGCTGGGCTCTGTTTTTCACTCGCTTCAACTTCACGGTATCCTATCGTCCTGGCAGCAAGAATTGTAAGGCGGACGCCTTGTCTCGACTCCGTCATCCCTCCTTAGAAGATGTTCGTTCGGAACCTATCCACCCTCCAGCCGTAATCCTCAGTCCCATCGTCTGGGAAATTGACCAGCAGATCAACCAGGAAATTGCTCGCCAACCCCCTCCGCCGGGAGGTCAAGAAGGGTGTATCTTCGGACTCAGCTCACTCAGTTCCGGGCTCTGGACATCCGGGTAGCAAGCGTACCCTCTCGCTCCTCAGTCAACGGTACTGGTATCCATCCATCGCCAGAGATGTCTCCAGGTTCATCCGCGGGTGCTCAGTCTGTGCCATTAGCAACACACCGAGGAGACTTCCGGAAGGTAAACTGGTGCCGTTGACGCTTCCAAGACGACCATGGTCACACATCGGGATTGATTTCATGACCGACCTACCCAATTCTGAAGGCTTCACCTGTGTTTTTGTGGTAGTGGATAAATTCTCTAAAGGATGTAAGCTGATCCCTCTACCTGGACTCCCTACTGCGTTGGAAGCAGTGGAAGCTCTACTCCACCATGTCTTCCGGAACTTCGGTCTCCCTGAAGATATCGTCTCGGACCGGGGTCCACAGTTCATCTCACGAGTGTGGCAAGCCTTCTTCAGACTCCTCGGGGTCACTATCAGCCTTTCTTCCGGTTACCATCTGCAGACTAATGGCCAGACTGAGCGTAAGATCCAGGAGTTCAGTCGTTACCTGCGGACATACTGCCACCAGTACCAAGACAGCTGGAACCGTTTCCACCGTTTTCCTCATGTGCATCTACAGCAGGCAGTTCGGAGACACAAGGAGCAAGCTGACCGTCACCGACTCGACACTCCCTTATATCAACCAGGTCAGAAAGTATGGTTGTCCACACCCGCCTTGCCGTAAGTTTCCTCGATTCATTTCACCTTTCACCATCCAGAGGCAGTTGAACAAAGTCACCTACAGGCTCAATCTTCCCCGTCATTACAGAATCTCTCCTTCTTTCCATGTGTCCTTATCCAAACCCTTCACTGACCCTGTCACTCCTGTTCCCGCAGATAACCCTCCCACGGACATACCTCCTCCTCCCGTCCCCGTCGAGGGGTTACTGTCAGGATTCCATCCACGTCACGATCGCCATCGCCGCCCACTCATTCCCAATCACCCAGTCGGACACACCCCCGTTCACAATCACCTGAGTACTAATCACCGTCACCTGTGTCCCATCACCCACATGCACTATAAAGCACTCACCTTCACTGCAGTCACTTGTCTGGTCTAGTCTATCCATGACTCACAGACTCTCCGTCAACTCACCTACAACTTACCTGCTTCGCGATCCTTCTGAACCCTTCCATCTTCCGTGTGACTGCTACCTATCCACCTGCAACAAAGAAAAGGACATTATCCATTCAGCTAAGCTTGTTTATGTTTCAAAGTCATATGATCCTTACCTGTTATCTCCAACTGAGTATCCATCTGCAACAAATAAACTTTATAACTTACCATCCAGTCTGTTCCTTCTGTGAGCCCTGACACACATAGTGTCAGATATCTTTTTTTGGAAGCTAAGCTAGCAGGCTTTTGTTCTGTGGAGAAAGCTGAGTAACTTGGAGAAAACTTAGTAGGGGTTACCATCCTCTTTTTCCTGGACATGTCCGGCCGTTGAGATCGTACAAAATGTCCTGGATTCAGCTTTTGCTTTCTGCAGTCGCCATTCATTGTTTACATGCACACCTTTTGTTTCAATCTAACTGAATGCATTCCGATTGATGAATCTGAATGTAGTGTTTACATGAACGATAAACAAGTGATCGGCTGATGTGCGTTTTAACATTGCTAAGAAAATTCCCGCTCCTCAGTGAGAGATACAAGACCGGTGCGTCTCACAGGTGTCTCTCATCGGTAATCACGCCACCGGCCTCGCGCCGTTCTCCCGCGGCCCTCAGTCTCATCCTGCTCGCCACAGTAAACATAATGAATGATGACTGTTGAACGCAAAAGCCGAATCCCGGACATTTTGGGCGATCTTGAAATTCCGGGCAGACTCATCACATGAGACTCACTAGTAGCCTAGACTTGTTGTTTAACTACTGCGCTCGGTTACCGGTAGGCGTGACCTCCTATGGCAGTGAAGCAAGTGCATTCTGGGAGTTGTTGTCTTTCATCCACATAAGCCAAAGATAAATTTTCTGTCTTTTCTCAGTCTAGAAAGCTCCAAATTCAAAAATAATTTCACATTTCTTCTACATAACTGACCCATTTTAAATACACATTCATCTTTCCAGAGATGAAGTATCCCTTTAAGATATTCTGTATTTTATAGATATAGCAACCACACATAAACAAGCAGCTGTATAGCAATACCATAGAAACCACTCAGAACACACTCTAGCATTGTGGTGGTACTCTACATAAATATATTTTTTAAGTACTTATTGATTTGTGTGATTTTTAACATGATTACATATTTCAAGCCTCTTCATCTGTGGGAATAACTAAATGTCTTACCAGCTAGACATCACTTCACCATGAGCAATCAATTAAACAACGCTTTAAATAGTGGATCACAACAAAACTAGAATGTTTTTTTAACTTGTAAATGTAGTCAGATACGTATATAAAAAGTTGGTGGTTAAATGTAAAACAGAGCATGCAGACAAACTGCAAGCTGGAGCATGTGGCACTGTAGCCAATGGTGTGAGCTGCTGGATGGAAGCATGTAGTTCAGCAGCCAATCAAAGCAGCCCTTGGCTGGGATGAGAAGGGGAAGTGGCCAATGGGGCACAGGCAGTGTCGGTACATTCCCCAGCTCTTAAGAGGTTAATGAATAAAGCTGCTCGGCTTCCTGCCAGCACGTCCAGCAGCTCAGAGACGTTCCCACAATGAGTGAAAGCTGTATCACGACAGGACTGAGTCTAATTATACACCCACAGAGAGAGGGAGAAATAGGAGGGGGGGTCACAAAGGGCGAGCTGAAGTGTGTGAGTCTGCGCGCATGTGTGTGTGTGTGTGTGTGTGTGTGAGAGAGAGAGAGAGAGAGAGAGAGAGAGAGAGAGAGAGAGCGCTCACAGCGGGCGAGACAGAAAAATACAGAAGATACAGCTAAAGAGTGACTAGGTGAGGACAAGATAAGGAAAAAGACATAGTTTACAGCATCATGCTGGATATTCCCTTCTGCTGTGCTACTGCTGCTTTCCCATGATCACTCAGTGTATTTCTCACCATAAAAAGACACCCAAAGAGGTAGGACACTTTTGCATGTGTGTGCTCGTGTTGACAAGTGTGATAGAATAAGCGTTATTGAGTGTCTTCGAGACATACGGGAGTGTGTGAGGTATGTTGTGTGGGTGTTGTGTGGATATTCAAGCAATGACAAGACAATGTGTGTCTCAAAGTGTGTTCTTCAAAGTCACCAGCTTTACGTGAAACGTGCAAAGACAGGGTTTGTAACTTACCACATTTAGAGGATAGCATTGAAACTGTTGGAAAGAGACAGATAAAGGAAGCTGATAGGGCCTCAGCTGCTATCAAACAAGGCATGACTGATCGTCTTTTGTGTTTTACACTTCTGAACTGTTAAAGTGAAACATGTAGTTGTTATATTATATCTACCAATTTCTGAATCTCTGTTATAACTTCATGTAGTAGGGCTGATTCAGGCATATTTTTTATTTAAAATCCAGAATCAACCTTTGTCAGGCATTAAAAAAACAAACTGACAAAACAGTTTGTTGTCATGTTTAAATTTTTTATTACACTTGTAAGACTTTTATTGGAGATTATTTAATTGCACGGTATAACATGAATAAACATTTTTCATAGTGAATTTTGGATAGTGAAAGCCATATGTATAGTATATATCATCAGATCCTCAAATCAGAATTTTTTTATAAAGTATCCTATATATTTATTTTTTATTTTTTTAAATATAGCAATATGAAATGCAAACCCATATTCATTATAATATACTTATGATCTTCTCTGTCACTGTCAGTGATTTTCAGATGGCTGCTGCCTCTTTAAGATGTCTATTTTTACAGTAGCATTCGCACACGTGTGTGTGTGTGTGTGTGTGTGTGATTGTGAGGTGGTGGCAGAGAGCAGGAGTGAGTCTGTGGGTGTGTGAATAGAGTAATTTTGCTGGTTTGTGCTTCTCCATGACAGACTTAGGCTGAGAAATGTCGGCTGGTTAGGTAATCGCTCGTTCTGCTTGTTAGTTCAGTCTTTTGACTCATGTCTCACTCACAAAAGAACGCACAATGTTATTTTAATAAGTGTTTTGTCTTGTTTACCTGTGAAAATATATAGAAACATCCTTAAAATTAGACTGTATAAAATTTGTTGTTAGAGAATCTTGAATTAAATTAAAATAAAATTTAAGTTTAATTTAGTTTTTATAACTCAGTAGACATTAAGCACAAATTTAATTCAGTTAATAAGCTGATGCATGCAGGAATCTTATGCAATTAATCCCATATTTTTATTTGATACGGTACGTAACTTGTTTTGAGATAATAGTCTTATTTCATCAGATGGACAAATGCTCTATACAAACAAGTGTGATTGTTTTAGAATAGTGACTCATTTATCACTGCTGTAAATCCTCTATATTGTTTTATTTATTTTTACACCATTCATTTCACACATTCATTTACTCATCCGTTCATTTATTCATTCATTACTCACACCTGCATTAAAAGTCTACCAAATATTCACAGATTATACTAAACATGTTTTATGTATGAAACAAGGGGTGCCACAAGATCTAAAGACTAAAATGTCTCGCGATACAACCATGACGAAGGGTGAAAATTAGCATATGTCACCGCTGTCATTTTGCTGTTTATAAAAATAAAAACCATTGTGAACTATAGTAAAGGTCTGCTCTGCTCATCCAGCACGAGCTGCAGTCGCACACAGACTGACACAGTGCAGCAGGAATCACAGTTCACTGATTCGTTGCACAACAGCATCTGATAAATGTCTTAGGGGCGGTTCACACAGAATGCGTTTTTTCATTCAGTTCGCTACTTTTTCATTGTTTTTCTATGTAAACGCGCTAGACGGATCAGCATTCAAAAAACGTGGTGCTCAAGTTAAAATCAGTTCAACTTTTAAAAAACGCGTCTCGAGACCATGCGTTTTCCTCATTCCACTGCCAGCGTCTTGCGTTACATTACAAAGCAAAAACCCGTCCTGTGTGAACGGCCCGTTATATTGTAGAACGTGCGCTCAGCACCGCCACTACGTAGTAGGCCAATCACGAATTTGAAAGTGGAAGTAAAACACGAGCTCCCTGATGCGCATAAATTAGGCTGCATACATTAGGCCTGGGACACACTGGCTGCGTGGCGTGCGCGTCTCAGCTGCGTGGCGTGTCCGTTTTTATTTCGGCTCCCATGTTAACAGGTTAGAGCTTGCACACTGCCTGCGTGACGCGCGTCTCAGGCGCGGCTCGGGCCGCGCGGAAAACACGTGCATGCTAGAAATAGAACCGACGCCTATTTTTCACGCGACACGCAAGCGTGTTGGAAGCGTTTCCAGGCAAAATAGAATAGGAAACGATGTTTATATGTTATTTTGTACACGAATACATATTAATAAATTACATTTTTGATGGTTGAAAGTCTAGGTTTTGACATAAATTCACATATAATTTAAAAATAAATAATGATCAACTTTCAAATATTGCACCTGTCAAAACAGAACGAAATATCATGTAGTCTATTTTGCTGTCAATACTGCTGACAGTGTCTTTATCAGTAGTATAGGCTTTATATTTATGCTTAACATGAAGTAGCCTATAGGGCTTCCACAATACGTCCTCCCTGTATCACCTAGCAGCAACAGCGTCGCGTCAGACACGTTTCTGGTGTGCAAAGACACAGAATTTTTTTTAATTTTTGGAAAATAGTTCCATTGGAAGGTCCCATACAGCCTCAATCAGTAGTTCTGGAAGCTCATAATTAAAGTACAGTACGGTCTGAAGAGAAGCCAGTCAGATGAGTTTGTGGCAAAACCTTTTACAGTGCTTGTATATTGTTGTCTTTCAATGCATTTTGATAATTCATACTTATAAAGTAGAACTGAAATGACATTCATTAGAAGATTATTAATTAAAACATTTCAAAATGCACCTGCAGGCTATTTTTCCAGTCATGAATTTTGTTATTGAGGATTTCTGTAAAATATTGTGCAAAAATCTCATCTCCTCTCATTCTCGTGAACCCAATCTCATGTCTCGTGAGATAAGTGTCTCGTCACACCCCTAAAAACAACAACTAAAAGTTGTATATGAATGAAACTTTAAATAAAGTACCATATGTTGAACTACCATGTCATCTGGAGAGAATTTAAAATCACAGTGGACAAGGAAAACATTTAATCTAAAAACAAATGAATGAATTAAGTTAATTCCAATCCAGTGGGTGCATGGATGCAGGCAAAGGCACAAGTCTGTCCGTTATCATCTGTTCCATGTGTAGCAATGCACACTATGTGTTCATCATGTTAAGAGTGTGACAGCAGTAAGGCCACAATGGCATCATGTTCCACTCAAATGTGCTCATTTTGACTAATCAAGACAGGGTGTGTGTGTGTGTGTGTGTGTGTGTAAGGCACGTGCTGGCCTCAATGATGAAGATCTACAGAGATCAGGATTTCTGTAAGAGCGTCACTGATCTTATACAGCACTGCCCAGTAATCCTGTTTGGCCTTAACTTCCAGAGGTTTACGTACTAAAACTCTATTCAATAATCTCACCTATATTTTTAAATTTCAGTAAAAAAAAAAAAAAGGAAAATCCTCCACGTCACAATTAAAGAAACTATTATTAGAGCTTTTAAAATTTATTTTCCAATCAAATGTCAAATTATACCCAATTGTTGAAAAAGTGCATCCATCCATTCATCATAAAAGTAATCCATACGGCTCCAGGGGGCTCATAAAGGCCTTCTGAAGGAAAGCGATGAGTTTAAGAAAAATATCCATGTCTAAAACTTTACAAACTAAAATAACTAGCTTCCGGCAGACGGCCTACCCTTACGAAAAAGAAGTATACTACAAGTTAATTTTATGAAGTATACTTAAGTAATGTTCAAGTATATTTTCAAGTGTAATTATGTAGTAAGTATACTAATGTCAATATGTACTAGTAGTAAACTTGTAAGTGTACTATTTTAATACTATTTTAATACTATTTTAATACCGCTTGGGACTAAATTGGCCCACTTGCAGTATATAAAAGTGTATGTTTAAGTGTACTATAAGTTTAACATTAGTAAACTTTAAGTGCACAACTAGTTCATAATTACGTTTCTCATTTGTACTGCAAGTGAACTTTACTATTTTAATACTTGTAGCAAATTTTTAGTTTATAAAAGTACACTTTGAAGTATACTCTCAGTAAACTACTAGTTTAGTAGTTTTATACTACGTTTTCTTTAAGTGAACTTATAGTTTACTAATTATATATTCTTTTTGCTCTTTTAGTGTACTCTTAAACTCTTAAACTGCAAGTATACTTGCACAGTTTCTTTTAATGTACTCTCAGTAAACTTGTCACAGAATGGGTGGATTCAAGGTGCGAGGACTCATAACAAACAAACACAGGGAGATTAAATAGGGGAACAAACATAAGAGGTAACGAGGCAGGCAGGTGGGGAAAATTAAACAATAACGAGATAACAAGATGGGCGGGGTTTGACAATTGACAGGAGAGCACATGGCACAAAAAAATAACATGACAGCCATGTGCTCACAAAAGACCAGACTAAATACAAACGCATGACAAACCAGGAGTGTCACAGCTCTGTCACTAAACCAAGAGAAAACCCAGACAAGGGTGACAGAACTGTGACAAAACTACTAGTTTAGAAGTTTCTTTAAACTTTTCTTTAAGTGAACTTAACATTATACTTATAGTTTACTATTTATATATTATTTTTGCACTTGCAGTAGGCCTATACTACTATGTTCAAATGTTATTTTTTATACTTGAAAATTACCTTTAATTTTAAAAAACATTTTATTAGCTTCATGCATCCTCTTTTATCAACACTTGAATGTTGGTAAGTTTCAGACAGAAAGGCAACATTTTAAACAAAAAAGTTGAAAAAAATCTAATTTTTGTTAAAGACTACGCCTTGATCAGATTCAGAACGATGATCAAAGCTTCACAGTCCTTTTCTCTTCATGTGTAACGCTTCATTTCATTTGGTAACATTAAGCAGTTTTGATTTACACGCTGTTTAATGTTTGATGATAATGTTATTTTACATTTGCGTGAGCAATCTTCTGTCACTTGTTTCAGCTTCTTCTTCTCCTGAGTTTTGATACGCAGATTCTAGAAGATGTGTCATAACGCACCCTACCGTATAACAGTGAAAACATGGATAGCTGGAAAATCCAGTCAATGGCGGGGAAAGTGTAAAGTAGAATTAAAGTAAATTCCTATGTAGGCCTACACTACCAGTGGACTAGCCTACACAAAAATTCACATACTCAGAATTAGAAAAGTGTTTTATATCAATATTTTAATCAATATTTTCAAACAATGTAAGTTTCATAAGACTGTATATGAAAAACGATGTAAAAAAGTAAATTTAATAGGCTACTCGATCAAAGGAGTTAACACAACTACAAGACAAGTGTACTTTGAATACTTAATTATAATTTTAAGCAGGCACGTGCACACATAGACATCAAAGGGGGCTTGAGCACCTGCCCTTTTTATTCCTGGAGAGAAAGTGCCCTTTTTTCTGGGGTGCTTTTTTTTATTTTTGAAAAATAATATATATTCCTGTTTGCGCACAGCTTCCCTGTCAAACAAATATATTTACTGAATAGTGTATCTAAATATCAGGTCATGAGTTCTGAAGCGCTCCCTCTCTGAAGCGCCGATCAGAGTAAACGCGTCTGCTCTAGTGAGCCCGCGCTGCGCTGCCGTTTGGACTTTGAGCCGAGCGGATGCGCGCGCGGTTCAAATGAGTTTGGTTCTGCTTTTGGCACATAAACATTATCGAACATTTATCAAACTCGATATTGATATTGACTCGAACTTGATATCATTTATCGAGAAAAAGTATATCGCGATAATGAATGAATGAGCATATCAATTTAAGACGTGGCTAAATGTAATTTATGACCTTGTATGGAAAATCCGGACGTTTTTATGACTTTTTATGCCCAAAAATTCTTATTATTAAAGTTAATGACTTACATACATCAAGAGTATTTCCCCCTGAAATGTAGAAATCTAAATTGGTGAATTTTGAAGAAATCTACAGATGCAAACAGATGGAGGATAGTAGGTTTAAAACAAACTCCATCTAAATGTGGATTTTGAAGGTTTTATTTGATGATGATGATGATGATGATGATGATACAGTCCTCCCTCAAATGTGAAACTAAGTCCATGCCACCATCAGGTGTATCAAATATACTTGATTGAAAGTAGTAGCATAGAAAACATGCACATTGTGGCATGGTTTCCTTTGCTGCTCTATAAACCTATGAATACTAAGGAGACCATGGTTTCTGTGAACTGATTATTTTGTAGTCCTCTTTTGAAAATGAAACAATTGCGTGAGCAGAGCCGTCGCAAGGGCTGTGCGAACTGTGCAACCGCACAGGGCCTCGCGCCACTAGGGGGCCTCGCAATCTTGCTGGGTTTTTTTTCTCCCCCTAACAAATTAAGGGGGTTTTTCATAGGGCTGTAATCTCCCAGTCGATTAGTCGATTTATTGGTCGACACGTTCTGGATTTTTTTTTTTTTTGACGTGTTAATTTCATCAGGTGGAAAGCACTAATTGCGAATGGGGGTGTTTTCAGAGCACCCCTGTTTCACAGGTAACAGCCTGTCTTCAAAACACCCCCCTTGTTTTCACTTTTTTGGATTAGCCCAACCCACTGGAGACAGATTGAAGAAAGTAGCCTACTAGAAGGCATTGATATGGAGGTTTGCGGAATATTAATTAAATTAATGTCAGTCCTCCTTTACCATGTCAAAGACATCGACAGTGTGGCAGCATTTTACGAAAATAGATAACGGAAAAAAATTCGAATGCAAGCAAGTTTGCAAGCAACAGTTTGCATATCACAGCTCGACTACAAACATGGCATATCACCTAAAAACGGTGAGGTAACTTGTCTGCGTTAGGCCCCGTCTGTTTTGAGTAGGCTATATGAATGAACATATAAGAATTGGCATTGAAATGTGCCAATTAGTAGGCTAAATGTTCATAACATGTTACCGGCTGCTCACCGCTTAGAAGTATTACCGCCACCTACCGTATAAGATGACGTGTTGGAAGCGCAAAACTTTCTGTTTACAAGCAGAGGAAGACGCGCGCTGTACATACGCGTTTCAATTCGTAAATATGTCTACTGATTTCGACTTTTTAACCATTGTATATAATATAGCGAGACCTACAGCACATTAAGTGTCGAATTGAAAAGCATGTACAGCGCGCGTCTTCCTCTGCTTGTAAACAGAAAGTTTTGCGCTTCCAACACGTCATCTTATACGGTAGGTGGCGGTAATACTTCTAAGCGGTGAGCAGCCGGTAACAAGAAGGAGTCAAAGAAGAACGTCCTCATCTCAGTTCTCGCGCATGCGTCGTGGAAATCTCTTGAAGTCTCGTCTCAGGCCCACAAGGAAGAAAAGGAATAGTCGAATAAAGTCGTTATTTTTGTTTGTTTTTCCGCACAAAAAGTAGTCTCGTCGCTTGATAAACTTATAATTGAGCCACTGTAGGCACATGGAATATTTAAACATTTTCTTTAATGACTTTCTGGACCGTCAAGTGTCAGTCCCTTAGGCAGCCTATGTAGCAGTGATCCAGCTCTCAGATTTAATCATAAATATCTTCATTTGTGTTCCGAAGACGAACGAAGGTCTTACGGGGTTGGTACAGCATGGGGGTGAGTAATTAGGGCCCAAGCCTTGAAAAGGTTTCAGGGGATTTTGGGACTCTTAACGTGCTCAAAAACTTTTGAAATTTTGCACACAGGTCAGAACCCACGGCCATCAGGGCCGGGCTGAAGCTGGTACCCGGGCGTGGCAGGGGGGCTCAACAGCGCCCCCTTGAACGGGGTCCGACAATTTGGTCCATATATTCAACACGCTTGCATGAATTAATATGAAACTCAGTACACATATAGATCTCATCGGGCCAAACATTTTACCCCTGGTCAAGTTTTACGCCAGCCCAACAGGAAGTCGGCTATTATGGGTTGTTTGGAAAACGCTTGCTGTGGAATTTGAAGTACTACTCCTAGGCAATTCATTCAATCATCGCCAAACTAGGCGTGCATGAAGTCAAGACATTGAGGATGCTAAATTGCTGACGGATTTTTGATATCTCGAACGGTTTGGCCGTGGCGAGGAAATGAATTTTCATGACTAAAAAAGGACATATAAAGTGTGTTATAACTTAGTTAGATTTACCTACAGTTACAAAACTCAGCTTGTATATTCTTCTCCTCAAGCCAAACAACTTTCTAATTTACAGTCAATAGCTCCAACCCTCAGAAAGTCAGATATTGTGGTTTGAATGTGGATTTCATGAAATGGTATCTCTCTCTGTCACTCTTTGACAGAGAGAGGGCCCCCTCCCATTCTATGTGTGTGTGTGTGTGTGGCTGTCTGTGTGGGGAGGGAGGGGGAGGGAGGGCTGGTGTCTGTGTTTATATGTGTGTGTGTGGCTGGCTGGCTGTTACAGTGACATGATATTAAGCCTTTCATTGCTGTGTGATTTTTCCTGCATTAAAGGATAAAGAAATCTCTAAGGCCTTGTCTTTTTGCATAACAATTTTGTATTTTTTTTAAATTACAAAATATGCACAGAACCAAGATCTTTTAAATGTATAGTTTGCTTTAAATAAAATTAAGATTGTATTGGTAATTGAAGCTGAATGAATTTAAAATGAATGTGCTATATTTCAGAACAATATATTTGTTTTCCTTTAAATTGTAAAACACTAACTTTATTCTCATCTGAATTATAAATAATTTATTCCTGTATAAAATAAAAACACATTTGAATTTTTCTTTTTTAATCAATGTAGAATGTGTAATTGAAAAATAAACAGATTAGGGCTCTGAGGACAATAAATGAAAATCAATGCGATGTGGTGAATGTCCAAAAGATGGCACCCACAGACTGTTTTAAATGGGGTTGGATAAATATTTTTTGCTTTTAGACAGTGTGTGCGTGTGATTTTAGTTTGGTGACAGTTGTAGGTTACAGTTTGACAAGAGTTTATAGTTTGAAAAAAGCACTTTGTTGTGTTTTATTGGACGGAGTATGTTTTTATGTGTAACAGTTCAATCGCACCCGCACCTCACACACACACACACACACACACACACACACATATTGAAACCTGAGTGAAGTACAAAGCCCATAATAAAGAATAGTTTAGCATCCAAATACATCGCAAATGTTGAAACAGTTTGATTCTAATGAGAGAGTTACGTGAGCCAAACACCACTTACTTTCACTTTCGCTTTCAATTATTTCGGTTAATTCTTAATTATAGTTTTTTTGAATTCTTGTTCTGTTCTGAATATCATTAAATTTAAAGAATTGCTTGTGTAATATTTTGAGTGTATCATCAAAACAGAATAATTCTCTCGGTTTAGTGATTCCCTAGTTTTTTTTATTGTTTTCATTGTTCTCAGGTAAGGCAAGTGAGATATATATATATATATATATATATATATATATATATATATATATATATATATATATATATATAAAAATATATATATATATATATATATATATATATATGTATTTTATATATATATATATAATTTATATATATATATATATATATATATATATATATATATATATATATATAAATATAGCTGCGAGCAGCGATGAAGGGCCAAAGCCGGCGGCACCGCCACCCCGGTGCCTTTAGGTAACTAAAGGAACCAGGGTTGCGGTGCCACCGGCTTGGGCCCGTAATCGCTGCTCGCAGCTATATTTATTTATTATTATTATTATTTTACTACCTTTTGGGCACTTTTGGGGGCCTTAACGTGCTCGAAAACTCTTGAAACTTTGCACACATCTCAGAACCCGCGGCCATCAGGGCCGAGCTGAAGCTGGTACCCGGGCGTGGCAGGGGGGCTCGACAGCGCCCCCTGGAACGGGGTTTGAACACTTGGTCCATAAATCAAACACGCTTGCATGTAATAATATGAAACTCAGTACACATATAGATCTCATCGGTTCATATATACTTCATGCTCTTACTTTTTACCCCAGCCCAACAGGAAGTCGGCTATTAAGATTTGTTTGGAAAACACATGCAATGGAATGTGAAATACTCCTCCTAGAGAATTCAAACACACGGCACGAAACTCGGTCAGCATGAAGTCAAGACACTGAGGATGAAAAATTGCCAGGGGATTTTTGATATCTCGAACGGTTTGGCCGTGGCGAGTAAACGAAATTATGGCGAGAAACGTGAAACAGGAAGTGTGTTATAACTACTGCATACATTAACTAATCTTGATGAAACTTCAGCAGTGTGTTCGTTGTAAGAGCCCGATCACATGGATGTGACTATTGTGAGTCAAAGTTATAGCGCCACCAACTGGAAGCAGGAAGTGTGTCACTTTCAAAATGCTTTTAAATCACCCTCTTATTTTTACCCGATTTGCTTCAAACTTCATGTGCATAATGTAGACACACGCCAGATGTAGACCTGTGAAAGGATTATTGATATCTTAGATACTGTTGCCATGGCAATGCATCAAACATTAATATTCCTTTTTTTAAGCTTTTTCATGCTTTTTTATGCTTTTGGGCACTTTTGGGGTTCTTAACGTGCTCGAAAACTCTTGAAACTTTGCACACGGGACAAAACCCGCGGCCATCAGGGCCAGGCTGAAGCTGGTACCCGGGCGTGGCAGGGGGGCTCGACAGCGCCCCCTTGAACGGGTCAGACAATTTGGTCCATATATCCAACACGCTTTACCCTATTTGCTTCAAACTTGATGTGTATAATGTAGACACAAGCCAGATGTAGACCTGTGAAAGGATTGTTGATATCTTAGATGCTGTTGCCGTGACAACGCATCAAACTTTAATATTCTTTTTGGATACTTTTGAGATTCTTAGCGCACTTTTGGGGCCCTTAACGTGCTCAAAAACTCTTGAAACTTTGCACACGGGTCAGAAACCGCGGCCATCAGGGCCGGGCTGAAGCTGGTACCCGGGCGTGGCAGGGGGGCTCGACAGCGCCCCCTGGAATGGGGTCCGAAAACTTGGTCCATAAATCAAACAGGCTTTACCCGATTTGCTTCAAACTTGATGTGTATAATGTAGACACACGCCAGATTTAGACCTGTGAAAGGATTGTTGATATCTTAGATGCTGTTGCCGTGACAACGCATCAAACTTTAATATTCTTTTTGGATACTTTTGAGACTCTCAGCGCACTTTGGGGGCCCTTAACGTGCTCAAAAACTCTTGAAACTTTGCACACGGGTCAGAACCCGTGGCCATCAGGGCCGGGCTGAAGCTGGTACCCGGGCGTGGCAGGGGGGCTCGACAGTGCCCCCTGGAACGGGGTCCGAAAACTTGGTCCATAAATCAAACATGCTTGAATGTAATAATATGAAACTCGGTACACATATAGATCTCATCGATTCATATATCCTTTGTACTTTTACTTTTTACCCCAGCCCAACAGGAAGTCGGCTATTATGGTTTGTTTGGAAGCGTATGCCCCTGGAATTCGATATACTCCTCCTAGAGAATTCAACCAATCGCCACGAAACTCGGTCAGCATGAAGTCAAGACATTGAGGATGAAAAGTTGCCAGGGGATTTTTGATATCTCGAACGGTTTGGCTGTGGCGAGGAAACGAATTTATGGCGAATAAAGGAAACAGGAAGTGTGTTATAACTTCTGCATACATTAACTGATCTTGATGAAACTTCAGCAGTGTGTTCGCTGTAAGAGTCCGATCACATGGATGTGACTATTGTGAGTCAAAGTTATAGCGCCACCAACTGGCAGCAGGAAGTGTGTCACTTCCTAAAGGCTTTGAAATCACCCTCTTATTTTTACCCAATTTGCTTCAAACTTTATGTGTATAATGTAGACACACGGCAGATGTAGACCTGAGAAAGGATTATTGATATCTTAGATCCTGTTGCCGTGGCAACGCATCAAACTTTATTATTCTTTGTTGATGCTTTTGAGACTCTTAACATACTTGAAATTGCATGAAACCCGACAGACACATCACATTTATTAGACAGTAGACATGTGCAGAGTTTCAGAAACGGGCATGGTGAGAGCAATTAGAGAATAATGTTTAAGTTTAAAAACAGCCAGAATGGTTGTTTAGTCAAAAAAAATTTTTTTCCAAATCATACATAGTGTTATACTGCCCTCTTGTGTTCAAAATCAGGTAAAAAGCGAAAGTAAAATAAGGACGTCTGCACAATTCATTAATAATGGTGCAGAGTAGAGTGAGCTTTTTCAATTAATTCCTATGGAAGTAGGAATGAACTAAACAACGTTCGCTCTGTTCTGCTCGTCCCTCACCGTGGGCGCGCAGAGTTATGAATGCCCGTGCAGCCGTGAGCATTTTAGTTTCATTTTAAAATTAGCGCCATTTCGGGGGACGTATTACTTTAATTTATTTAACAAAAACACAATGTTGTGTTTAATTGCGAGTGTACACAAATATAAGTAAACACTTTGACGTTTGAATGATGTCCTGTATGAAGAAAATGACGGAGTATGTTTCACTGTTCAATCGCGCTGAGCCACCCAGAACCCCACACACACACTGACACACACACACACACACACACACACACACACACACACACACACACACACACACACACACACAACACACACACACACACACACACACAATAATAAAACATTCAACCTAACATATACAAATTACACTGCTATGTTGAAATAGTCAGTAGTACAATTTGTATCATTCACAGTAAGCACCGCTCCACTGTGATTTTTCCAAGCACATTTTTGCACAAGTGAAGAGGATGATTTTTTCCGTCGATATTGGAACGTGAGTGAAGTACAAAGCCTGTAATAAAGAATAGTTTAGCATCCAAATACATCGCAAATGTTGCAACATTTAGATTCTAAAGAGAGATTTACGTGAGCCTAACACCACTTACTTTTACTTTTGTTTTAAATTATTTCGTTTTGGCTTTATTATAGTTATTTTTTTATTTGTGTTCTGTTCTGAATATCATTAAATTTAAAGGATTTGTTGTGGAATATTTTGAGTGTATAATCAAATAACACTAAACCGTCACTAGGTGTCGCCAGGCGACCGTCTTAATGAGCGGGTCATTGATTCATTCGTTCAAACGATTCGTTTGAACGACTGAGTCATTCATGAATGAGACAGATGTTTATGGATTGGTCATTGAATCTTTGAGTCAACCAATTTGTTCAAAATGCTGAATCATTCAGTAATGAGAAAACACGTTGCTGTGAGATGCAATGGTTCTGCTGTGATCTTTGTTTAACTATTTTCGCTGCTGAAACAGAAGAACAGTCAATATTGCATCTAAAATGTAAGTGACTTGACACGTGTGTGTGTGTGTGTGTGTGTGTGTGTGCGTGTGAGTGCGTGCGTGTGTGTGTGTGTGTGTGTGTGTGTGTGTGCAATCAATCCCAGGTAAGAGGCATGAATAATGAGAATTGGACTTCTAGGAGTGAGGTTAATATTCCGGAGATGGTTCCCTCGGATTGTGAAAAGGAGGCGGCGCGGGAGTGGCCAGGCATTGCGCTACTTCTGTTTCAAAGTTTAAAACAATGCTAATATCATTTTTTTGAACGATTTCATTACAAATGTTTATTTTATATATTTATAAAATATTATAAAATATAATAACTATGTTTTGTCCTATTAACAAAAGACAGGCAATGTACTATTAACAAATGTTAATAGTTTTTTAAAAGTTAAAATGATACTTTATGCATTTGTTTTGTGTCAGATGATTAACAATATAAATTAAACAAAGCTTAAAACAAACAAAATAATAAAACGAAAACAAAGCTTGAACATTTTATTTAATTGAAAAGCCTTTTTGAAATAAAATGTGTTTTTTTCCCTCTGAAATAGCAAAAGCATCGCACACTTAGCTGTACCTGCTCTAAATAAATAATAGTATTTAAATAAAAATACAAAATCGAAATAAATAAATTATATAAAACAAAATCAAATCAAAGAAAATAAATCTTATTAAAGTTATGCAGGCACACATTTAACAATAATTTTCAAGTGACAAATAAAATCAATCAAAATTCCTTACACATGGAGTTAATCCTGACGATTCCTGAGGCGCCTTTCCTCATGACACTCGCTTTTTTTTTCGAAGATATATTTTCTTTGGTTTGATTTTGTTTTTGTAATAATTTATTTTATTTAGTTCGATTTTGTATTTTTATTGAATTACTCTTTTTTATTTAGAGCAGGTACAGCTAGTGTGTGATGCTTTTGCTATTTCAGAGGAAAACAATAATTTTATTTAATTAATAATTTTTGTTTCAGTCCACCATATAATTATGTTGTGTTTGATCTATGGAAAAAAGTTAGTTGTGAAATGGTTGAATATTAACAAAAGTTAATAGTTTTTTACAAGTTAGAATAATACGATATATATATATATATAAACAAGCCGGTGGCACCGCCACCCCGGTGCCTTTACGGTTACTGTGCATGACGGGCAATATCGTAACTCCGCTTTGACCTTTGAGAAGATGTGTGCTATAGAGCTTGCATTGGTGTGGGCTTTGCAAAAGTGTGTGTGTGTGTGTGAGGCGTGATTGAACAATGTAGACATATATATATATATATATATATAAAGGCACCGGGGGTGGCGGTGCCACCGGCTTGTTTATATATATATATATATATATATATATATATATATATATATATATATATGAATATAGCTGCGAGCAGCGATGAAGGGCCAAAGCCGGCGGCACCGCCACTCCGGTGCCTTTAGGTAACTAAAGGCACCGGGGTTGCGGTGCCACCGGCTTGGGCCCGTAATCGCTGCTCGCAGCTATATTTATTATTATTTTACTACCTTTTGGGCACTTTTGGGGGCCTTAACGTGCTCGAAAACTCTTGAAACTTTGCACACATCTCAGAACCCGCGGCCATCAGGGCCGGGCTGAAGCTGGTACCCGGGCGTGGCAGGGGGGCTCGACAGCGCCCCCTGGAACGGGGTTTGAACACTTGGTCCATAAATCAAACACGCTTGCATGTAATAATATGAAACTCAGTACACATATAGATCTCATCGGTTCATATATACTTCATGCTCTTACTTTTTACCCCAGCCCAACAGGAAGTCGGCTATTAAGGGTTGTTTGGAAAACACATGCAATGGAATGTGAAATACTCCTCCTAGAGAATTCAAACACACGGCACGAAACTCGGTCAGCATGAAGTCAAGACACTGAGGATGAAAAATTGCCAGGGGATTTTTGATATCTCGAACGGTTTGGCCGTGGCGAGTAAACGAAATTATGGCGAGAAACGTGAAACAGGAAGTGTGTTATAACTACTGCATACATTAACTAATCTTGATGAAACTTCAGCAGTGTGTTCGTTGTAAGAGCCCGATCACATGGATGTGACTATTGTGAGTCAAAGTTATAGCGCCACCAACTGGAAGCAGGAAGTGTGTCACTTTCAAAATGCTTTTAAATCACCCTCTTATTTTTACCCGATTTGCTTCAAACTTCATGTGCATAATGTAGACACACGCCAGATGTAGACCTGTGAAAGGATTATTGATATCTTAGATACTGTTGCCATGGCAATGCATCAAACATTAATATTCCTTTTTTTAAGCTTTTTCATGCTTTTTTATGCTTTCGGGCACTTTTGGGGTTCTTAACGTGCTCGAAAACTCTTGAAACTTTGCACACGGGACAAAACCCGCGGCCATCAGGGCCAGGCTGAAGCTGGTACCCGGGCGTGGCAGGGGGGCTCGACAGCGCCCCCTTGAACGGGTCAGACAATTTGGTCCATATATCCAACACGCTTTACCCTATTTGCTTCAAACTTGATGTGTATAATGTAGACACAAGCCAGATGTAGACCTGTGAAAGGATTGTTGATATCTTAGATGCTGTTGCCGTGACAACGCATCAAACTTTAATATTCTTTTTGGATACTTTTGAGATTCTTAGCGCACTTTTGGGGCCCTTAACGTGCTCAAAAACTCTTGAAACTTTGCACACGGGTCAGAAACCGCGGCCATCAGGGCCGGGCTGAAGCTGGTACCCGGGCGTGGCAGGGGGGCTCGACAGCGCCCCCTGGAATGGGGTCCGAAAACTTGGTCCATAAATCAAACAGGCTTTACCCGATTTGCTTCAAACTTGATGTGTATAATGTAGACACACGCCAGATTTAGACCTGTGAAAGGATTGTTGATATCTTAGATGCTGTTGCCGTGACAACGCATCAAACTTTAATATTCTTTTTGGATACTTTTGAGACTCTCAGCGCACTTTGGGGGCCCTTAACGTGCACGAAAACTCTTGAAACTTTGCACACGGGTCAGAACCCGCGGCCATCAGGGCCGGGCTGAAGCTGGTACCCGGGCGTGGCAGGGAGGCTCGACAGCGCCCCCTGGAACGAGGTCCGAAAACTTGGTCCATAAATCAAACACGCTTGCATGTAATAATATGAAACTCGGTACACATATAGATCTCATCGGTTTATATATCCTTTGTACTTTTACTTTTTACCCCAGCCCAACAGGAAGTCGGCTATTATGGTTTGTTTGGAAGCGTATGCCCCTGGAATTCGATATACTCCTCCTAGAGAATTCAACCAATCGCAACGAAACTCGGTCAGCATGATGTCAAGACATTGAGGATGAAAAATTGCCAGGGGATTTTTGATATCTCGAACGGTTTGGCCGTGACGAGGAAACGAATTTATGGCGAATAATGGAAACAGGAAGTGTGTTATAACTTCTGCATACATTAACTGATCTTGATGAAACTTCAACAGTGTGTTCGCTGTGAGAGGCCGATCACATGGATGTGACTATTGTGAGTCAAAGTTATAGCGCCACCAACTGGCAGCAGGAAGTGTGTCACTTTCAAAATACTTTGAAATCACCCTCTTATTTTTACCCGATTTGCTTCAAACTTGATGTGTATAATGTAAATACACGGCAGATGTAGACCTGTGAAAGGATTATTGATATCTTAGATACTGTTGCCATGGCAACGCATCAAACTTTAATATTCTTTTTGGATGCTTTTGAGACTCTTAGCATGCCTGAAATTGCTTAAAATTGCATGAAACTTGACAGACAGATCACATTTATTAGCCAGTAGACATGTGCAAAGTTTCAGAAACGGGCGTGGTGCAGGGGCTCAGTAGCGCCACCTTTTGTGACAAAAGTGTGTGTGTGTGGGGGGGGGGGGGGGTTAGTTTCATCTACAGTTACAAAACTTTTTCAACTTGATGAAAATACATTAAAGATGCTAAATTGTGAACGGATATTGAATATCTCAAACGGTTTTGCTATGGCGAGGGATTATGTCAAAAAAAGAATCAGGAAATGTCTCATATCTTTCTAAAATGTAATTATACACCATTTATTTTTCTATAAAATTATACTAATATTAGAACTAAACCCATTGTATTCCTTTTTTTCAATTTAAGATTTATGTTTAAGTTTAAAAACAGCCAGAATGGTTGTTTAGCCAAAAAAATAAAAAAATAAAAATCATTCATAGTGCTTTACTGCCCTCTTGTGTTCAAAATCAGGTAGGCCAATTGATGCTACTATGGGAATATTTTCCCACCGTGACTCCGCTGGGGGCTTTAAAATCGCTAACTTGAAAGCGAAAGTAACGGACGTCTCCACAAGACGTGCAGCTGTGAGCATTTTCGTTTCATTTTAAAAGAAGCCCCATTTCGGGGGCGGATTTCTTGAATGTATTTTACAAAATCACAATGTTGTGTTTGATTGCGAGTATCCAAAAATAAGTAAACACTTTGCAGTTTGAATGATCTTCTTGAATAAAATGACGGAGTAGCCAATGTTTCCACTGTTCGATCGCGGACGTCCACACGGATATTGATAATGGTGGCGCGTGCAGAGTGCTCGAGAGAATTCCTATGGAAGTAGGAATGAACTAAAAAACGTTCGCTCTGTTCTGCTCGCTCATCGCCGTGGACGCGCACCGTTATGAATGCCAGTGCAGCCGCATACTTTTTAGTGTCACTTTAAAATTAGTGCAATATCGGGGGCCGATTGCTTGAATTGTGAGTTCAATAGTCTATTATTTTTCACGGAAAACACAACAACAAAAGAGTATAATGATAGATTCGCTTAAATAGGCGCTTTTA
>CM060613.1:45497057-45527057 GCA_030578255.1 Tiaroga cobitis | reverse complement strand
GAGAGAGATGTCAGTATTTTTCTTTCCAGCTCATTACACCTAATTACGCGTTAATGTGCCACGCCCACGGAGAGCGCGCGCTATTCAAACGCAAATGATCTTAGACAAGCCGTTCAAACATGCCAACGCCCACCAGCTGGATTATAAAACACATCGTGTTTAGTAAGTATCTTGTACAGCTGTGTACACAGCGTATCCTTTCGCTGTGAGGAATAATACTATCTAACCCTGGAAAATGTACCAGAAGTGCTGGTAGTTTCATTTCGAGGAGCAACGGATCCAGCTGATGTAGTAAGTCATTTATTCTTAAGTGCATTGTTCTAATCGCGATATTGAATAGTGTCTGACTGTAAACCGCAAAAAGACAGTTTAAATATGAATTGCGTGTCTGTGTGTAGGCTAAATGATGAGTGAACGGCATAGGCGCGCGCTTTGTTTACTACAGTTATACAGCGCGTGCCTGTGCCTTGTTCATTCACTCTCGCACCTGCATTAGTAAACGTTATGTTTACATGAACACATCCAAACTATATTGCTATAGCCTACTAAGATGAGTAAAAATAGACTGAAATATAGCTGCGAGCAGCGATTACGGGCCCAAGCCGGTGGCACCGCAACACCGGTGCCTTTAGTTACCTAAAGGCACCGGAGTGGCGGTGCCACCGGCTTTGGCCCTTCATCGCTGCTCGCAGCTATATTTATATATATATATATATATATATATATATATATATATATATATATATATATATATATATATATATATGTGTATATGTATATATATATATATAAACAAGCCGGTGGCACCGCCACCCTGGTGCCATTAGGGTTACTGTGCATGACGGGCAAAAACTTAACCCCGCTTTGACTGTTGAGAAGATGTGTACTGTAGAGCTTGCATTGGTGTGGGCTCTGCAAAAGTGTGCATTGAGGGCACATATCATATGCGTGAGCAACCTTCTGAAACCTAAAATGAAAAATGAGACACCCTACGGTCTCATGGACTTAATGGACATATGAAATAAGTAAGTTATGAAAGTTCAATCAATTGTGCCAAGACAGAATATTACTTGCCTGATCTGATTAGAAAAAAAGTTTGTGTGTGTGTGTGTGTGTGTGTGTGTGTGTGTGTGTGTGTGTGTGTGTGTGTGTGTGTGTGTGTGTGTGTGTGTGTGTGTGTGTGTGTGTGTGTGTGTGTGAAACGTGATTGAACAATGTAGACATAAAAACATACTCCGTCCTTTTGTTCATACAGGACATTATTCAAACTGTAAAGTGTTTACTTATATTTGTGAAAAATCGCAATAAAACACAACATTGTGCTTTTCTCAAACTGTAAACTACAACTGTCACCCAACCAAAATCTCTTTTTTATTTTATACAGAAATAAATAATCTATCATTCAGATGAGAATAAAGTTAGTGTTAGTTCAAATTTTAAGGAAAACTCTGAAATATAGCACATTAATTTAAAATTCATTCAGGTTCAATTACCAAACATACAAATCTTAATGTAATTTAAAGCAAACAATACATTTAAAATATATGGGTTGTATGCCTATTTTTTTATATAAAAAGATATATATCCAAAAAGACAAGGCCTAAACTTTAACAAGGGTTAAACAATCACTGTAAGAGACACAATCATACACACACACACACACACACACACACACAGACACACACACAAGTCAAATCACTTACATTTTATATGCAATATTGACTTTTTTCTGTTTCAGCAGCGAAAATAGTTCAACAAAGATCACAGCAGAACCATCGAGCATCTCACAGCAACGCGTTTTCTCATTACTGAATGATTCAGCATTTTGAACGAATCGGTTGACTCAAAGATTCAATGACCAATCCATAATCTGTCTCATTCATGAATGACTCAGCAGTTCGAACGAATCGTTCGAACAAATGAATCAATGACTCGCTCATTAAGACGGTCGCCTGGCGACACCTAATGACGGTTTAGTGATATGTTTAAAAGTATCATTCTTTCAAACGATTGTTAATTAACTCATATTTGAAACATAAGCTATATATATATATATATATATATATATATATATATACACAAACATATATATACACAAAAATAAAATAAAAACACATTTGAAGCGTGTTTGTTTACTAAATTGTGAGCTGAACGAAAGTTGCAGCAAATATCAGCAACAGGAGTCAAACTTCATTAATCACGAGAGTGAAGAGCTGACTGAAAAGATGATGACGGAATAGGCTATTTTATGTAAAAGCGCCTATTTAAGCGAATCTGTCATTGTACTCTTTTGTTGTTGTGTTTTCCGTGAAAAATAATAGACTATTGAACTCACAATTCAAGCAATTGGCCCCCGATATTGCACTAATTTTAAAGTGACACTAAAAAGTATGCGGCTGCACTGGCATTCATTACGGTGCAGTGGCATCCATGGCGACGAGCGAGCAAAACAGAGCGAACGTTTTTTCATTTCTACTTCCATAGAAATTCATTCGAGCGCACTGCGAGCGCCACCACTATAAATGTACTTACTTTACTTTCACTTTTAACTTAGCGATATAAAAGCCCCCAGCGGTGTTACACGTCAAATAACCGGTGAGAAAAAATTCTCGGAGTCACATAGCAGCTACCTATATTTAAATACAACAGGCCTACCTGATTTTGAACACAAAAGGGCAGTATAGCCCTATGTATTATTTGATATATTTATTTTTTAACTGAATAGTGCATCCTGGCTGTTTTTAAACTTGTACATTGTTCTTAAATTGAAAACAAGAATAAAATGGGTTTAGTTCTGATATTTGTATAATTTTATCTAGAAATAAATGGTGTATAATTACATTTTTAGAAGATATGAGGCTTTTAGTGTTTATTTTTTTTTACATGACTTTAATCCCTCGCCATAGCAAAACAATTAGAGATATTCAATAGATATTCACAATTATGCTTCTTTAATGTATTTTCATCATGTTGAAAAAGTTTGGTGGGAATAAAAGAAACCACTTAAGAGGAGTGGGTAAAAATGTAGAGCCTGGTTTTGCAAAACATCCACATTAAGACCAAAATAGCCCACTTCTTGTTGGGCTGGCTTAAAGTTGTTTGGCCCGATGAGATCTATATGAGTACCGAGTTTCATAATAATACATGCAAGTGTGTTTGATTTATGGACCAAATTTTCTGACGAAGTTTATGGACCAAGTTAATTTAATTAATACACTAATTATATAAAACTATTTTCAATGCACTACAATTCAACTGGTTATATGCCTTTACTTATTAATACAACTTATTTAAAAAATACAAGGTGTAAGACATTTATTTTCTTTTTTAATGCAGGCCAAACCACACAGCAGTCAAATGGTTAATCTAGCCCACCTCCCCCTCCCCCTCCCCACACTCACAGACACACACACAGAGACGTAGGCTCAGAGAGAGAGAGAGACATAAAATGACAATTTTCAAACCAAAATATCTGACTTCCTGTTGGTTGGAGCTATTGAGTGTAAATTAGAAAGTTGTCTGGCTCGAGGAGAACAATACACATACCGATTTTTATTACTGTAGATAAAATTAATCCCCCCACTTTTGACAAAAGGTGGCGCTACTGAGCCCCTCACCACGCCCGTTTCTGAAACTTTGCACATGTCTACTGGCTAATAAATGTGATGTGTCTGTCAAGTTTCATGCAATTTCAAGTATGAAAAAAGAATATTAAAGTTTGATGCGTTGCCACGACAACAGTATCTAAGATATCAAGAATCCATTCACAGGTCTACATCTGCCGTGTGTTTACATTATAGTAGTGAAGTTTGAAGCAAATCGGGTTAAAATAAGAGGGTTATTTCAAAGCATTTTGAAAGTGACACACTTCCTTCTGCCAGTTGGTGGCGCTATAACTTTAACTCACAAGAGTCACATCCATGTGATCGGCCTCTTACGACGAACACACGACTGAAGTTTCATCAAGATCAGTTTATGTATGCAGAAGTTATAACACACTTCCTGTTTCCATTATTCGCCATAAATTTGTTTCCTCGCCACGGCCAAACCGTTCGAGATATCAAAAATCCGTTCGCAATTTGGGATCCTCAATGTCTTGACTACATGCACACCGAGTTTGGCGATGATTGAATGAATTCCCTAGGAGAAGCGTTTCAAATGCCAGAGCATGCGTTTCCAAACAACCCTAAATAGACGACTTCCTGTTGGGTTGGCGTAAAAAGTAAGAGCATGAAGGATATATGAACCGATGAGATCTATATGTGTACCAAGTTTCAAATTATTACAAGCAAGCGTGTTTGATTTATAGACCCAGTTTTCGGACCCCGTTCCAGGGGGCGCTGTCGAGCCCCCCTGCCACGCCCGGGTACCAGCTTCAGCCTGGCCCTGATGGCCGCGGGTTCTGACCTGTGTGCAAAGTTTCAAGAGTTTTCGAGCACGTTAAGGGCCCCAAAAGTGCCCGAAAGGTTGACAGAAAAAGAATAATAATAATAATAATAATAAATAATCCTTAGGAAAACAATAGGGCCTTCGCCTTTTCAAGGCTTGGGCCCTAAATATGTTGAAATAAAATGTCTGTATAAGCAACAAGCTGCAAATTCACATGTATATACTAATATATCATACACAATATATTACAGACTAAATATGAATGTTTAGACAAGATTTTGTGATTAGTTTTGGATAGTGTCGCGTTCACTACGTCACGGGTGTTCAGCAGCAATAATTGAATGAATGAATGATTGATTCACTTGCCTGATTGAAGGACGGGCCAGTCCGGAGTTGAAACGTGGACCAGTAAAAAATCCCAAAACGGTGTGTTAGAATCCAGTAATGAATGAGTACGGGCTATAAGCAGGAGCGAGTACTAGTTTTAGCATGTTGTCTCGTCAGGAGAGATGCGCCACCGGTAAGCTGCTGTTTCTATCCATTGAGCTGCGGGTTTAAGTTTGTTTGTTTGCGGCCTGATGTTTAACATTGTCAGCTTTATAGTATCCGTGGTTATATTTGAAGTGAATGTTTGAATTTGGAGCGTTTCACTGTCACACGAGTTACTTCCTGTTTGCGGTGCCGGATGGGTAATGTAGTTAATCGCTTTACATTGATAATGGATTACTATGCTCAGCATTAAGACTTACAACTACACTCACTGGTTTTACTTTGGGCCAACACACTGAGAACATCTTTTGTGGTTTTGGGCGACTGGTTTAATGTATAACATTGACATTGTTGTATATTTGGTGAGTGTTTAAACTGAATAACTAGACAAAGCATACACATTTTAAACACAGAAATGCAACAGTTTTACACAAAGTATATTATAATATTTATAGTATTGAATGTTGATTTAAATTCCATAATATATTATTCCATAATGTTTATTATATTGAAATTTATATTTATTTATGTATTGTTCAAAATGTATGGTATATTATGTATGTGGTTATCAATATTGTCATTTACACCATTGTCTTTTTATGTCTACAGGTTTATAACCTGTTATGTGTGGATTAATCAACTGTATGTGAAAAATTAATCAAAGTAAATAAAAAACCACAACGAGTTATATCAACGTGTCCTCTCCTGATGCCCCGTTCGGTGGGGAGATTCTGAAAGAACTGAACAGTTATAAACCGCTGGTTTACTGCACTGGAGTGAGTGCAGTAAAAAACAGCCACGGACTGCTGCATTAACCCTCTGAGGTCGGCTATCGCGCCGGCGCGATAGTCTCGCTTTTTTCTTATCAGTGCAAAAGAAACTCAAAATACTCTGTTGATTTTGATCTTACATATTAAGTGTTGTACATCATTAGATCCTGATAAGTGTCTATTTTTTTTGTGGATACTCACAATAAAAACAAAGTGTTGTGCTTTTCGCCAAATAAAGAAAAACAAACATGATGCGCGTTCTGCCTTCTCTCTGTCAGTGAAGTCCATTCTGAAACGCGTCCTAAGATTATTTTTAATTCCGCGAATACTTGTCATACAGGCACGAGTGTTTTTCCATAATGAAGCTTGAACTCTCTTCTTTTAAATGAGTTAATTTATATAAAAAAACAAATATTCTTAGCTTATGTAATCTGTATGAAAAGAGAGAGATGTCAGTATTTTTCTTTCCAGCTCATTATACCTAATTACGCGTTAATGTGCCACGCCCACGGAGAGCGCGCGCTATTCAAACGCAAATGATTTTAGACAAGCCGTTCAAACATGCCAACGCCCACCAGCTGGATTATAAAACACATCGTGTTTAGTAAGTAGGCTATCTTGTACAGCTGTGTACACAGCGTATCCTTTCACTGTGAGGAATATCTAACCCTGGAAAATGTACCAGAAGTGCTGGTAGTTTCATTTCGAGGAGCAACGGATCCAGCTGATGTAGTAAGTCATTTATTCTAGTGCTTTGTTCTAATCGTGATATTGAAGTGTCGGACTGTAAACCGCAAAAAGACTGTTTAAATATGAATTGCGTGTATGTGTGTAGGCTAAATGATGAGTGAACGGCAAAGGCGCGCGCGCTTTGTTTACAGTTATACAGCGCGTGTCTGTGCCGTTCATTCACTCTAGCACCTACATTAGTAAACGTTATGTTTACATAAACACATCTTAGTAGGCTATAGCAATATAGTTTGTATGAGTAAAAATAGACTGAAATATGTTGAAATAAAATGTCTGTATAAGCAACAAGCTGCAAATTCACATGTATATACTAATATATCATACACAATATATTACAGACTAAATATGAATGTTTAGACACGATTTTGTGATTAGTTTTGGATAGCTTATAAAGTTTTGACTGTAAAAAAAGACTACTGCCACATTAAATAGGTACGCTTTTGTTCACCAATTTCTGCTCATAGTTAAATATACTATAGTATGATGTGTTGTCAAAAATAAAGTAGGTATATTGAATTATCAACTAAGATGTTATTATAGTGTTTGTTCCAATATTCAAACTAATGAATCCTTACCTTTTTTAATACGTATGATAAAATGTATAGTTTTTACAAAGAAATACACTTGAAATATTGTTAAAATTGTAATTGTTGTTGTAATTGTAACCTATTTGTAATTGGTTACAATTTCTAATTGTAAAATATGTATAGGCTATATAGATCATTTCTTTTGTCCTTGCATTCTTTGGGATCTTGTGACACACCTGTGTGAAAGGGCTAATTAATATGCAGCTCATTATGCGGCCTTTGTCTTCTCAGGTGTGAACACGCCTCCATGCATATTGCCTTTCCAAACAAAAGGTCTCTAATAAAATTTAAATCAGTGTATGTGTTTGTGTAAATGATTAGGCAGGATGATTTTCAGATCATTTTGAAGCAAAAATTCTAGGCAACAACACTGATTAGTCACAAGTCTTGTGGACACATATTTAGTATGTGTTTTGTGGCCTTATTTCAGACACTTTAAGTTTTAGTTTTTTCAATAACCATGCATAAGCAATATTCTCTCAAAAATACAAACATGTTTCATAATTGTTGCTGAGAAATTACGGTAGTCCAGTTTGTGCTTTATTGGGTGAATTTACACCGTTGCCATTAACATGTTTATAAATAACTGAAAAAAGCACAAATGTCAGAGCATGTCAGAACACCTCAAGGACCCCAAAAATCCTTAGACCTCAGAGGGTTAAGGAAGTTCAATCAACTCAGGATCAGCTGGATTCTCAATTTGGTGACTAACCCCAGGGTTTTCATTAATTAAACTGCTCGTTGATCAAGGATAAAGGAGCGTGAATACACATTGGGTGTGACAGCTCTCTAGTCAACACAAAGGGAGTAATAATGGCAGACTTGGAGAAGCTTAAAAGTGTGCGATCAAGAGCGCAGGCTTCATTCACAAAAAGGGCTCATACTCTAACCAAACCGGGGCTGTTGGAACCGACTGAAGTTCTCAAGGAATGGGAGATTTTCAGGACGGATTTTTCTAAAGTCACAGATGCGGGACATGAGTATGCTAAAGGCCCTGAGGGAGTCAACGGATGAAGAGGTCATAGCATCTGCAAACCAAATTGATGTAAAGACAGCAGAGTGTGAGAACAGGTTCCTTGAGGTAAAGATAGCCACCCAGGAAACCTTTTGGACCAGCTACGCAGAGGAGGTGTTTTTCAAGCAGGCTAAAACAGCTGAGTTGGCCATCACTCAGGCAGAGGAAGAGGAAGTTAACCCTCGGAAGTCAATCAAGGACCGCAGGTTAAGGAATAGAGCTATTGAAAGAGAGGTTGTTGAACTCAGAGAAATGTTAGTAGAGTGGAAAGAGTTGGTTCCTAGTCCGAAGGCGTTAGATCTCAGGACACGCCACAAGACACTTAAGAAGAGGGTCCTGGCGTTGTCTGACAAACTGGAGGAGGACGAAGCAGACCAAGTAAAGGGTAGAGAAAGAAACCTGGGAGATGATAGCAGCGCGGCTGGGGATCCGATGCAAGATGCTTCTTTCCTCTCTCTCCCTGACATGTCTTCCGATCGCAAGCCGAAGCCCAAAAGGTACACGGGGGCATTGAACATGAACACCCGGCCCCTCTTACAGCAAAGCAGCCCGGAAAGGACCAAAGGAAACTCTAATCTCAAGCCTCAAATCAGCCTTGAAAAAGCAAGAATACCCATTTTCTCTGGTGACATGAGGGACTATTACAGTTGGAAGACTGAGTGGGAGGACCAACAAGAATTGGGTAACCCACAAGGGGTGGAATGTATAAAAAAGTTACACTTATTAAATAGTCTCCACGAAAAGGTCAAGAAGGATCTCGTCCTGTCTAGCTGTGGATCCGCTGACGATATGTTCAGGCTGCTGGACAGCAAATACGGGAACAGAGCGAGAATAGTCCTAATGATCACCAACGAGGTCCAGTCTCTTCCCCCTGTCAAAGGAAACAATCCAAGAAGAACCATAGAATTGATCCAGGCTGTGGAAAGGGCACTGTGCAACCTCCAGATTCTTGGTGAAGAGGACGCCGTGAAGAACCGTGTTGTTGCTCAATCTCTTGAAAGCAAGCTTCCCAGTTCACTAAAGAAGGAGTGGATTATGTACAAAACTGATCCGACAAACAGGTTCTCTCTACTGAATATATTTTGATTGCCTCCTAGGATTCTTGAAGAAGCAGGAGGAGATTCTTGAGGAGTTGGACCAGTTGGAGCCAAGCCCTGCAGATAAAGGCCCTGTTGAAAAGGGTGCTGCTGACTACATAGATAAGAGAGGGAGGAAGGGTTTCACAAAATCCACAGCGGGTCACAAGGACCACTATCCCAGCTGTACTGTCTGTGAAGATGACTCTCATGCTGGCAAGCTATTTCCGTGCAAGGTCTTCAGGGAGGAAGATCTTATAAGAAAAAGGGCCTATATGAAGAAACTAGGGTTGTGCTCCAAGTGTTTGCGGTCCCACCCTAAGGATGGGAAAGGATGCACACCTAGATACCTCTGCCCAAAAGTAGACTGTCGGAAAGGAGGGGTGTCGGACCACAATTACCTTCTGTGCCCTAAGCCACCGACTCCAAAGAAGGACAGCAGCAGTGAGGAGCAGAGCACTAGAAAAATTGGAGGATAGAAACTTGGCCTAACCAACAAACAAGAAGAGTTTCTGGCAGAGCTTACTCCAGAACAAAGAGTGAAATACAAGAATGTGTTCTCAAACAAAATATCATCAACCGTATGTGCCAAGGCCGGAGATGGACTGCAAGAACATCCAGTGGTGATGATGCTGATGGAAGTAACGACAAACTCGGGTTGCCTTATTGGCTCACTAATTGACCTCGCATCTGACACTAATTATATCACCAATGAAACAGCCGACCGCCTTGGACTGTGCGGTGAGAATATCAGGCTTATAGTCCATGGAGTCGGGGGGATGAAGAAGACTGTCCTTACCAAAAGATATTCCCTACGGTTGAAAGTGAAGACACCCAAGGGAGAAGTGGCAGAGCATGGGATTCTCTGCTATGGCCTGGAAGACATTGCGGAGGTGACTCAACCAGTCACTGCCAAGCAACTGCAAAAGTTCTTCCCCAATGTACCCAGAGACGAACTGGTTCGTCCTACAAAGATTGACCTCCTTATCAGTCATCGGGAAGGTCGTCTTGTTCCCCAGCCAATCAAAATTGTGGGAGACCTCGTCCTCTGGGACGGCCCGCTGAGGAAGACTGTTGGGGGAACCCATCCCGATCTTATTGAGACAGTCGATCTGGCAGTATACCACTCTGAAACTCACCTTGCAAGGACCATGAGATCAGCCTCGATGGCGTATAAAGAAACCATCATACCTCAAGAAGAGGAAGGAAATGCGCTTGTCCGGAGCACCGCAACCGCTAACAAAGAGGTCTTCGGGTGGTTCAGGTGGGACAGCATCGGAGCTGCGTGCAGTCCTCAATGTGGCGGCTGCAAGTGTGGTAGGTGCCCACCTGGAGGAAAAGAAATGACCCTCAAGGAAGAGCGGGACCTGGAAAAGATAAAAGAATGCCTAACATACGTACTGGCGGACAAACACAGCAACTCTCCCCACTGGGACGCAGCTTATCCCTGGAAGACAGACCTCACAACACTGCCAGACAATCGGCAGGCTGTGGAGGCAACCTTCAGAAACACTGAGAAGCGTCTGGAGAAGGAACCTGTGTGGAAGGCTGCATACAAAGAACAAATACATGAAATGGTTGCAAGAAGGGCTGCTGCAAAACTCACAAGGGAGGAAATTAACAACTGGGAAGGACCTAAATGGTACATCAGCCATCTGGTAGCAACGAACCCTCATTCCTCTTCAACCCCAGTGAGAATTGTGTGGAATAGTAGCCAAGAGTTCCGAGGCATAAGTCTAAATGATCTCCTTCACAAGGGTCCCGATGTGCTCAATCCCATCAGAGGTGTCTTTCTGAGGTTCAGGAGTGGACTTCATGCTGCACTTGGTGATGTAAAAAAGATGTACAACTCAGTATGGGTTGTCCACCTCCACCGCTTTCTCTGGAGAGACAACCCTGAAGACGACATCGAGGTGTTTGTGGTCGTCAGAGTTAATATCGGTGATAAACCCGCAGGATGTATCGGCCAAGTTGCGATGAAGGAGACGGCCAACCTTCCTCAGTTTGCTGATATGATTGAAGAACGGCGAGCCCTGACTGAGGACAGGATGATATCCTGACCTCACACGATGACCTCAAGACGCTGGAAAGGATCACCAAAGGGGTGGAGGAGATTTTGGAAGCGGGAGGCTTCTTCCTCAAACCATGGGTTCTATCACGCCAGGGTGGGAGGAGTGGAGCCTCTGCTCAAGCAACTGTACCTAGGACCCTAGTACTTCCCAACCAAATGCATGATGGGGAGAACAAAGCACTTGGGGTCGGGTATGAACCTGAGACTGACAAGCTTCGGTTGCTGACTTCTATCAACTTCTCTTAAGAAAAGAGGGAAAATGAGGACAGGATTTAATCTGAGCATGGAGGATGTCAGGGAAGGAACACCAAATCCTCTTACCCGACGCATACTACTTAGCCAGATTGCCGCATTATACGACCCTGTTGGTCTAGCCTCACCAGCCAAACAGAAGGGAGTGATGTTGGTACGAGAATCATTCCAGGAAGCTGGCAAGGACAACCCATCTAAAAGACACATGGGATGCCCCTCTCTCGGTAAAACTTCGAGAAGCCGCAATAACGCTCTTTGAAGAATTCGTGAGACTTGGCCAGGTAAAGTTTGAGAGAAGCCTCACGCCGCCTGGAGCCATAGGCCAGCCAACAGGGATCACATTCTCAGATGGAAGTGAATCCTCCTATGGAGCCGTACTCTATCTGCGGTGGGAAACACGACATAAAGCTGAAGTAAAGTTGGTAGAATCCAAAGCTAAACTCGCCCCTCTTGACCAAAAGGGAGATGTGATCAAATCGGAGCTTTGTGGTGCGGTTTTTGCTACCCGCCTAAAGAAATATTTTGAGAAACACTGCCACATTAAGGTCAATCAATGGATTCACTTTGTGGACAGCCAAACAATCCTGGCAGCTATCCAAAAGGACAGCTACGGCTTCCAGACCTTTTTTGCAAATCGAATCGGTGAGATTCAGAAAGCCGGAAATGCAGAAGATTGGAGGTGGATTGAAGGCAGACGAAACATTGTTGACATACTGACCAGAGGTGCAACTCCTGAAGAACTTGGCGAAGGGTCAGAGTGGCAGCACGGCCCTGAGTTTCTGAAATTGCCTAAGACCGACTGGCCTATGAAGATGGCCAGTGAGATTATACCCCCTGCTGCTGAAGATGTGGGAAAACTTCAGCGGAAAGCCTTCTCAGCAGTGGTCACTAGGGCCCAGTCAGGAGAGAAAACTAGCCTCAATGGGCCCGACATCAAGGCGATCCTCAGGCATAAAAGAGTTAATGGTAGACTGACAACACCAGCTGTCCCGGGTGCTACATCAGTGGCAGACAGGCAGAGAAGGCCCTGGGCAATTGGACTGGTGCGCCTTGTGGAACCTCAACGTTTCAGTTCTCTGTCCAAGCTGTGTGGTTCCATAGCCTGGACTCGACGGGCTGCAGAAACCTGGCTGAGAAAACGCCAGGCACCAGACTCATCAAAGTGGAAGGCAAACCACTCTCTCCTGTCTACTGAGGAGAGAGCGCAAGCCTTCAGAGACCTGGTCCTCGCATCCCAAGATGGCAGTCAGTTCCTGGACTCAACACTGAACCGTTTGGTGGTCCACAAGGACGAGAGCACAGGAATCCTTCTCTGTGGAGGACGAATCCAGTGCTGGAAAAGAAGATGGAACAGCTGTTCCTTTAATTCCATTTTGTTCATGGCTCGCAACATTACTGTCGAGAGAAGCTCATAATGAGAACCATGAAGGTGTTGCTGCCACACTTCTGCGCACCAGGAGGAAAGCATGGATTGTGCAAGGTCGGAGGATAGTAAAGAAAGTTGCGAACGACTGTATTACATGTCGCAAACTGAAAGGGAAGATGTGCCAGCAGATGATGAGTGATCTGCCACCAGAACGCTCGCAGCGTGCTAACCCATTTGAGTATACCACACTTGAGCTTTTTGACCCTTTTGAAATTAAGGATGCTGTCAAGAAAAGAACAGGGAAAAAGGTCTGGGGCATAGTATTCTGTTGCATGGCATCAAGGGCAGTTCATGTGGACCTTGTTGACGACCAATCATCCGAAAGCTTTTTCCAAACTTACTTTCGCTTTGTAGCATTGAGAGGCCATCCCAGAAAATTGTGGTCAGATAGGAGAACCAATTTCATTGGAGCTAGACCTGCCCTACAAGACTTGCATGGGTACTTAGCTACCATACGGGAAGCATCCGTAGAGGACAAAGCTGCCAAGAATGGGACAGTGTGGGCATGGAACTTTCATCCGGCTGACGCACCGCATCGAAATGGGGCTGCAGAAGCTGCAGTTAAGCTCATAAAAAGGGCTCTCTCTAGCCTTAGAGGGACAACAAGCTCACTCACCTGGGGCGAACTCCAAACCCTCTTCTACCAGGCAGCTAACCTCACCAATGAAAGGCCGATTGACGCCAGGGCACAAGAACAAGAAGACTCTATAGAATATTTGACCCCCAATACTCTGCTTCTCGGGAGGACCAGGCAAGGAGGAGATACAAGAGGAATTGACTTGTGTACCCATCCATGGCGCCGTCTCAGATCCATCCAGATTGGTGTGGATATGTTCTGGAAGAAGTGGAGTGAACTTGCCGGACCTAACTTATTCGTTCGGCCAAAGTGGCACCGGACCCAAAGAAATGTAGCAATCGGTGACATTGTTTGGATTGCTGATCAAAACGCACTGCGAGGGCAATTCCGGCTCGGGCGGATCCAGTCCGTGTACCCTGAAAAGAAAGGACTTGTGAGAGATGCAGATGTTAAGACGTGTGCAGGCCCCCTGCCTCCCTATTAGTTGGGCAACATAAGAGGAACCCTCAGCAGCTGACGTCAGTCATCCTACGAAGAGACGTGAGGAGACTGGTAGTCCTCATCCCTGTGGAAGACCAGTGACTCCTAAACCTCCAAACTGCCCTCGCTACCACTTGCACCATTCACGAAGAATGAAGAGTACATACCCCATATGACCAAACCTGACATAATACCATGCATCTGTCAGTGGAGGTGTCTGAACAGTGACAATGGCATTCTATTCTTCATTTAAAAAAATTTTAAAAAATAAAAAATCTTGTGTAATGTAACGTTTTGTCTGTGACCGCCTTGAATCACATGATTAGTCGGTCAAGTGGGAGGTGTCGCGTTCACTACGTCACGGGTGTTCAGCAGCAATAATTGAATGAATGAATGATTGATTCACTTGCATGATTGAAGGACGGGCCAGTCCGGAGTTAAAGTAAACCAGTACCGGAGACCAGTAAAAAATCCCAAAACGGTGTGTTAGTATCCAGTAATGAATGAATACGGGCTATAAGCAGGAGCGAGTACTAGTTTTAGCATGTTGTCTCGTCAGGAGAGATGCGCCACCGGTAAGCTACTGTTTCTATCCATTGAGCTGCGGGTTTAAGTTTGTTTGTTTGCGGCCTGATGTTTAACATTGTCAGCTTTATAGTATCCGTGGTTATATTTGAAGTGAATATTTGAATTTGGAGCGTTTCACTGTCACACGAGTTACTTCCTGTTTGCGGTGCCGGATGGGTAATGTAGTTAATCGCTTTACATTGATAATGGATTACTATGCTCAGCATTAAAGGCACACTATGCTGGAATTCCGTTTTCGTCAAACAGCGACCCCTAGAGTCGCTGTGGAGAACTTGTATTTAACATTACTGTCGTAAATGCCACTCACGGAGAGCGTCTGCCATAGACTGGTCTCTGCACTCACGGCCTGATACTCCTTTGAAGCTGTTATATTAAGGTACACATCTTGCATAGTGTGCCTTTAAATAAGAGATCTATCGCTAAAATGTGTTTTTGAACTCAACCTGAGCACTCGTGTCCGCTGCTATCAGTGTCATAGATACATAACGTTAGTCATTGTGTCTCTTGTGGCGGCGCGCGCGCAGTCTTCACTCGGACGCGCTCTTCAATCTATCGCCATTGAGGAGACTATTTATTCCGGTGAAATCACAAAATAAAATGCACACAAACTTAGAAAGATTTACTTACTAGGCCATCAACAAGATCGCCAGGTCAGCACCACTGTTGCATCCAGTGCTGCTTTTTAGCTCGCGCCAACGAGTGAAAGCCCGACCGAGAGGGACTCACTCTTGTCCGGTTGCTCACGCGGTCAGATTCTCTTTTCCTTTTCCTAGTCTCTTCCGACCGCGTTTTCTTTGCTTTTTCCATCGTCAAGTATCACGTCTGAAATGCGCGCAAGTGGCTTCGTGCTTCAAATGTTGTTGTTGATGTGTGTGACATCGTTGCCGTAAAGCATGTCGTCATTCTCGCGAGATTTGTCGGGGGCGCTCCTCTCAAACTTGCATTGCTGGTTTTTCCAGCGGCGTCCCCCCCAAGCTTTACTACCAGGATGATTCGCCCTAATATGAGTTTGTTTACCACCGAAATGACTTTGAAGCTGTTATATTAAGGTACAATTCTTGCATAGTGTGCCTTTAAGACTTACAACTACACTCACTGGTTTTACTTTGGGCCAACACACTGAGAACATCTTTTGTGGTTTTGGGCGACTGGTTTAATGTATAACATTGACATTGTTGTATATTTGGTGAGTGTTTAAACTGAATAACTAGACAAAGCATACACATTTTAAACACAGAAATGCAACAGTTTTACACAAAGTATATTACAGGGCTCCAGACTAACTTTTCCACTGGTTGCACTGGTGCTACCAACTCTCTCAGTTGGTCGCACCCGCATATGATTTGGTCGCACCTTTTTTTTTCTTTTTTTTTTGCTACATGCCATGGGATTAATCAATGCATGCTGATGAATAGTGGTTTTAATGGACCAAAGCTAGCAAAGGCTTTCTGGGCTGCAGTATAAATACCTGTAATATATTAATTATCATTGCCAAATTTCTGGATTTTCATGGATTTTGAACAGTAATTTTAATCTGCAATTTTAAGCATTTTACATTTGAATTATATACAATCTATCTATTTACATTTGAATCATAATCTATTCTTTTTTATAATAATTTCCTTTTCCTCAGTCGAGCGATTACTCTCATCTAACCGCTGAAAAGACGTAGGAAGGGGCACGCTGTTTCGTGAGACATTTTAATTTTTATATGCCTTAAGGTTGATTTATACTTCTGCGTCGGACCTACGCCGGAGCCTCTACGCTGTAGACTACGCGTTGGTTTTAATTTATACTTCTGCGTCGTTGTCCGCGTCGATGCACGCAGAGGGAACATGTGAAACCCGAGGGAGCGGTTCTAGCAGACCAATCACAGCGCTTGCGTCCGCGTAGAATTGACGCGTTGTTACATTTTTGGAGAGGTGCACGTCAGGGTACGCCGAGGGTACGCGTACGCCAAGGGTACGCGCGCTACACACAGCCTGCGACGTAGCTACGGCTAGAGGTCGACGCAGAAGTATAAATTGGGCTTTAATCGTGAATTAAGCGCGTAATTGGCGTGTTTCACCCTCATGTGCAATGCGCGTGACGTCTACGTTCGACAATAAATAAACTGCACGTGTCTTGCGGAAGAACACTGTAGCCGGAGCTACTTCTCTCCATTAATGTCTATGGCGAGTCACGCAGACACTGGGCAACTCCGCATCCGAGTCGACCCCGGGATAAAATAGTCCAAATATAAACACTTATTATAGGCGTACCGTAGTGATTCAGGATCAATCAAAAACACGGTTTGGAAAATGGATTTATGATGTAGCCTACTCGTTCATTTTTAACATAAGTTACGGACTGCAGCAGCGGATGCAACGGCGTTCTGTTGCGCAAGCGTCCACTCGCACATATGCGACCGCATAAAATTTTAACTCGCACATTCTCAAAAAATGGTCGCATATGCGACCAATTTGGTCGCAGTCTGGAACCCTGTATTATAATATTTATAGTATTGAATGTTGATTTAAATTCCATAATATATTATTCCATAATGTTTATTATATTGAAATGTATATTTATTTATGTATTGTTCAAAATTTATGGTATATTATGTATGTGGTTATCAATATTGTCATTTACACCATTGTCTTTTTATGTCTACAGGTTTATAACCTGTTATGTGTGGATTAATCAACTGTATGTGAAAAATTAATCAAAGTAAATAAAAAAACACAACGAGTTATATCAACGTGTCCTCTCCTGATGCCCCGTTCGGTGGGGAGATTCTGAAAGAACCGAACAGATTATAAAGTTTTGACTGTAAAAAAAGACTACCGTCACATTAAATAGGTACGCTTTTGTTCACCAATTTCTGCTCATAGTTAAATATACTATAGTATGATGTTTTGTAAAAAATAAAGTAGGTATATTGAATTATCAACTAAGATGTTATTATATTGTTTGTTCCAATATTCAAACTAATGAATCCTTACCTTTTTTTAATACGTATGATAAAATGTATACTTTTTACAAAGAAATACACTTGAAATATTGTTAAAATTGTAATTGTTGTTGTAATTGTAACCTATTTGTAATTGGTTACAATTTCTAATTGTAAAATATGTATAGGCTATATAGATAATTTCTTTTGTCCTTGCATTCTTTGGGATCCTGTGACACACCTGTGTGAAAGGGCTAATTAATATGCAGCTCATTATGCGGCACATTATCCGCCCTTTGTCTTCTTAGGTGTGAACACGCCTCCACGCATATTGCCTTTCCAAACAAAAGGTCTCTAATAAAATGTAAATCAGTGTATGTGTTTGTGTAAATGATTAGGCAGGATGATTTTCAGATCATTTTGAAGCAAAAATTCTAGGCAACAACTAGTAATGGGCGATAGAAACGATATGCAATATAAACGATACAAAATTGGCCTACGATAGAGATTTTAATTCTATTGCACTATCGCGATAATGAGCTGCAACCGGCTGCAACGCATCATCGTATTCGTCATCTTGAGTAAACATTGCTGAAAGCGAAATAGAGAGCTGGTGAAAAAGACCGGTGTAACATCTGTTATCTGGACTTGGTTCGGATTTAAGCCGTCCGACGAGCAGCAGCACACTATACTCTGTAGGGGCAACAGTTCTGGGGGGGGCAATGCGTTCCAGGTGCGGTGCGTATACAGCAGTGCAGCGATCGTTTCCGCACAGTCTATTTTTGCTTTGCTCCACGTGCTGAATTAAATTTACAGCGCATGGTTCATGTACAAAATGAACACGGATTGAAATGAAAATATAGTAATCTCTCCTTAAATGCATTTAATTAAATTATACTACTATTTTTCACAGTCATTTTCTGTTTAACTTTAAGCTCGGGGTAATTAAAGCAAGGAAAACTACACAGTAACGTTACCTCAACAACGCGACATAATGGATGCACTTGTCTCTTCGTGGAGGTGGAAAAACAAGTTCTTCGTGACCAAATTATTTCTTGTAAAAAAGATTTAAATGCAAAAGAAAAGGTATGAGAGAGCTGTTTTTGTCAATTGTGTATGTTTTCATTTTTAAAATGTTTGCGATGTTACCAAAAATGTATAAATGTTTTGTCACTTGCTTGAGCAACTTAATATATAAATCTATATAGAAGTAATAATACATTTTTAAGTATATTAATAATAAAAATAGTGATTTGAAATAAAAAATAGAGGATAAATGTTATGTTAGTCGTACAGCCGTAGATCAGTTGTGCACTGCAAACGCACCATATGTGAAAGCAAAATAGTGCATGCTGCTCCCGCGCCACATACCACCGCAACACGCACTGCATAGACAGAGTATGTGTGAAACAGGCGTGGACTAAAGGAAAGAAATCCAATACTTTAAGCTTTTTCTTTGTTAAAGTCTCTGCAGCTAGTACTTGAATTTTATTTATCTGCAACATTGTTGTATAATTTCAGTTTTGCATAATATATGTTCTCAAAACTACATACGTTTTCTTTAAAAATATATATATTTAGCAGTTTGGCTTTCCTTATGGTCTATCTAACCTGTTCTGAAATGGTTCTATTATAATTTATATATCGTGATATATATCGTTATCGCAAGAGGCTGCAATGTATATCGCAATATGGATTTTAGGCCATATCGCCCATCCCTAGCAACAACACTCATTAGTCAAAAGTCTTGTGGACACATATTTAGTATGTGTTTTGTGGCCTTATTTCAGACACTTTAAGTTTTAGTTTTTTCAATAACCATGCAATAAGCAATATTCTCTCAAAAATACAAACGTTTCATAATTGTTGCTCAGATATTACGGTAGCCCAGTTTGTGCTATATTGAGTGAATTTACACCTTTGCCATTAACATGTTTATAAATAACTGAAAAAAGCACAAATGTCAGAGCATGTCAGAACACCTCAAAGACCCCAAAAACCGATGCATCGTTGAAGAAAACAACTAGCTAGTCACTCACGACTGTTTCCCGAAACCATATTGTCGCAAATTGGTCGTTCAACCACGTTGGTTAATGATGTCACACAGGTGGTGGAGTAACTTCTTTTAATGAATCTGTTTGAGATCGCAGACATGGCATCTGAGGACTATTTCTTTTGGGAAACACAGATCCGTTGAACTGCTGATAACGACGGAACTTGCGACCATAGTTGGCTAACAATGCTTTTGGGAAACACCCCAGAAAAGCACACACTCACACCTGCTCGTGGTCTCTGTACTGGACGATGCCCACGTGAGGTTTGAGTGTGGTGAAGGGGTACAATCACACTCTCTCTCACACACACACACACACACACACAAACACGCTCACCTGCCACCTGCTCGTGGTCTCTGTACTGGACGATGCCCACGTGAGGTTTGAGCGTGGTGAAGGGGTACGGGGCCACAGCCGGCCGGGCGTTAGAGATCGCTCGGAGCAGAGAGGACTTGCCTGCATTTGGAAAGCCGACCTGCTCAGAAAACAGAAACAATCAACAGCCAGGGTTGGGAGGGTTACTTTTAAAATGTATTCCGTTACAGTTACAAAGTGCTTCATAAAAAAAGTATTCAGTAACTTAATCCAAGCACCACATTATGAAAGTAATGCAATCCGATTACTTTTGGATTCCTTTAAGGTCATACAGTATATGTAAATAAAAGTTACTTTTATTTAACAATTAATTTAAAATAAAAACTATTAAAACTATGCAATAGTGTCTTATTTCACACAGCCCATATATATATATATATATATATATATATTTATATATAAATATATATAAATAATGAAAGGCAATAGAGACATCTATTGGCTGCTGAAGTGTGTGTGAGGCGTGTGCTCTGACCAGTGCGGCGTGAGCCATGGTGCGCAGCTCCAGCTGAAACTCTCGCTCCTGGCCCTTCTCTCCCGCCGTGGCCATCATCGGCGCCCGGTTCTCGTTCGACAGGAAGAAGCGGTTCCCCTTCCCGCCGGCCCCTCCGTACGCCAGGGTGAACATCTGCTCATGGAGAGAAAGGTCCGCCAGCGTCTCGCCCGCTTCCTTCACAGCCGTGCCCAGAGGAACCTGCGGTGAACAGAGTCACATGACTAGAGCTGCTCATTAACCCTGCGCTGAACAGAGTCACATGACTAGAGCTGCTCGTTAACCCTGCGGTGAACAGTCACGGGACTAGAGCTGCTCGTTAACCCTGCGGTGAACAGTCACGTGACTAGAGCTGCTCGTTAACCCTGCGATGAACAGTCACGTGACTAGAGCTGCTCGTTAACCCTGCGGTGAACAGTCACGTGACTAGAGCTGCTCGTTAACCCTGCGGTGAACAGTCACGTGACTAGAGCGGCTCGTTAACCCTGCGGTGAACAGTCACGTGACTAGAGCTGCTCGTTAACCCTGCGATGAACAGTCACGTGACTAGAGCTGCTCGTTAACCCTGCGGTGAACAGTCACGTGACTAGAGCTGCTCGTTAACCCTGCGGTGAACAGTCACGTGACTAGAGCTGCTCGTTAACCCTGCGGTGAACAGTCACGTGACTAGAGCTGCTCATTAACCCTACGGGGAACAGAGTCACGTGACTAGAGCTGCTCGTTAACCCTGCGGGGAACAGAGTCACGTGACTAGAGCTGCTCATTAACCCTGCGGTGAACAGTCACGTGACTAGAGCTGCTCGTTAACCCTGCGGTGAACAGTCACGTGACTAGAGCGGCTCGTTAACCCTGCGATGAACAGTCACGTGACTAGAGCTGCTCGTTAACCCTGCGGTGAACAGTCACATGACTAGAGCTGCTCATTAACCCTGTGGGGAACAGTCACGTGACTAGAGCTGCTCATTAACCCTGCGGGGAACAGAGTCACGTGACTAGAGCTGCTCATTAACCCTGCGTGTGTTCGGGAGGGAAACTCACCGAGATGTAGGTGGGTCTCCCATTGCGTCCGTAGCAGTTTTTACTGCTTCCTGCCACTCCGTCTTTCCCACGGTACACTGTTGACACAGCGGACAGTGACCTCACCTGCCGGTCCACTGCGAATGAGAGTGAAGGAGTATTCAAACCTTTTGCTATGGCATTTACAAGTTTTGTTCAGACGCACCCCATTTCCCTGGATTGTCACTGAGATTCTTCTACACATTGATTAGAGTAAATCAGTGTCAAATTTAATTAGGAAAGACTAGGGCTCCACAATTAAAGACAGGCTAATCGACTAAGAAAGGCTTAGTCGACCAACATTTTATTAGTCGTTTAGTCGCAGAAAAAAAAAACCTTTAAAAAGTGTCGAAATCACGCAGGCTCTAACGGACGGATCGTTAACGGCAGGAAATCCAAAAATGTGTCTATCATTTATCGACCTCAAATATGGCTTATCACTTGAAACATATACTTGCCTCACAGACATGATATATATATATATATATATATATATTAGGGCTGTCAAACGATTAAAATATTTAATCGCGATTAATCGCATTAATGTCATAGTTAACTCGCAATTAATCGCAATTATTTTTATCTATTCTAAATGTCTCTTGATTTCCTTTTTGTCCTATTATTTTTTCTCATTTTAATGCTCTTATCCACATGGAAAAGTGATTTGTGCAAATGTTTTTTATTGAAAACAACATTGACATATACTGTGTTCATTTTCTCACTAACATTCTCACTTGGAGCAAATAATCTCTCAATGTAACACTGTAACATCAATAAAAGGGTGAAAGAAAAAATTACGAGGTCCTGATATTGACGAGGGGGCGGAGAATTCGCATCAGTTGTGTGTGTGTGTGTGTGTGTGTGTGTGTGCTTGGCCATCAAGTGGTATTTCAGACTGGACGCGCTGCGATGATGATAGCTCAGTTCACAACGACAAAACACACAGATCACTTTGGTCTTGTCAATGGAACCATTTGGCAACCTTTTAAAAGTAAACTTTCCATTCAGAATCTTATTGGCATCCATTTCGGCGTCTCGCGCTCGTCATCCACTCAAAACGTAACGTTAACCAACTATTTGGCCGGCTCGCAAGCCCAAACAAGTGTGTGCGGCGTGCCTGTTGTTTTGTTTCCGGTCTAGCTAGATCCGCTTGCGCTTTGGTCGACAAAGCAACAAAACGTCCTCGCGCAGCGCAAGCCATTAAAATGAATGGGTTTCATAGCGCAGCGCATGCCGCGTCCTGTTGCAAAAGCATGTGAAAAAAACTACAAAGTTTGCTAGGCCAAAAAGACCGTTAATCGCGCGATAAAAAAATTGACGCCGTTAAAATGGGTTTGCGTTAACAGCGTTAATAACACGTTTAACTGACAGCCCTAATATATATATATATATATATATATATATATATATATATAAAGTTTGAAATGTCTACATTTGAATGAACAGATTCAAATGGAAAATAAATATTCTTTGATTATGTAATCGGTATGAAACCTGTGTGTCCACTACTGCGGTGAGGACGAGTCTGCATCGTTACTTAATCTCTGCAGCCGAAAACACAGAAAACATTACCAATGAATTATTAAATTGTTTAGACAGTTTCCTTCAGTTTTTTCCACAACACATTCATAATCATTACGTTTGACGGTGTGCTGTGGCAAGCTTTCTGTTTGAATTTGTGCGATGATTAGGCTATACGTATTATAGGCAGTTAAAGAAACACGCCGACTTTTGGGGACTTTAGCTTATTCACCGTATCCCCCAGAGTTAGATAAGTCCATACATACCTTTTTCATCTCTGTGTGTGCTGTAACTCTGTCTAACGCACCCACCGCTAGCCTAGCTTAGCACAAAGACTGGATGTAAATAACTCCAGCTAGCATACTAATCCCCCTAAGTGACAAAATAACGCAAACATTTTCCTATTTACATGTTGTGATTTGTATAGTCACAGAGTGTACAAATAACAAGGTCATATGAGACACAGCCATCTTTTAACCGTATAAATATTGGGAACTATATTCTCAGAAGGCGAAGCACTGCTACTTGGGCGGAGAGATTACCGCAGCACCCGAGACGCACCGTGGCGAGGTTATGAGTTATGAGTCAGCAATTACTAGATAGTAAAAGCATAGTTTACAATCATGGGTGTTCGCTGTATTGTAAAGAGCTGCGACAATAAACAGGGGAGACCAGGTAATACCATGATGTCTCATAGAATTCCAACCAAAAATGCATTCTGATTAATAAATATCACAGAACACGAATAAAGAATTATTATTAATAATAACCCTAACCCTATACAGGAATCAATATATTTTAAATGCAATTTATTACAGCTGAACCAAATGTATTCAACAGCATAATACAGTCATGTTAGATAATTGCATTACAATAGGCTAGAATAAGGGGAACGCAATAGCACAACTTGCACACAGCAAATGGATTTTGCACAATGAACCACAGCCAGTAGCCTACCCGTACTGGACAAGGTCACTGTTTCTCAAAAAAAACATTCCGATTCATTAGCAAGGTGAAGGCTACAATCCTGAGTTTACCTCTAGCTCCGCTCATTTCTTACTGGGGCGATAGAGCGCGTTCGTGACAAAACAATACTAACATTAGGGCCTGCTCACATATCGCGTCTTTTGCGCGCTCAATTTTGTTATTTCGCCCTGGCGCTTTGGAAAAAGGAGAACGTGGCGCGCCTAGCGTTTTCTATGCGTTTTTAGGTGCTAAATGTGAATGGTGCCGTACAGGGGATACATGGAGACCGGGAACAACTGCAATAGTAGTGACCACCCTATTCATATAATAGTGTCACTAACATTACATTAGATCTGGCTAATGGCACTGTTACAGTAGGCTAGTTATCTAAATATATAACGGAACAGTTTGTCCTGTCTGTGCTGGGATGGCCGTATCCTTCAGCACACGTTTCATGGTCCGTGTGGCAAATTCCATTTTTTCAAAATAGTCGTCCTCAGTGAAATGTACTGAGCTAACACGATGGTCCTTGATGATCTCTTCAGGTGTGTTTGGATCTAACGTTATAACCAGAGCAAGTAACTTAAGCCTGGTTCACACAGCAGGATAATTAGGCCGATTTTAGCCCCGATTTACCCCTTCCGACAATCTTAAGTATGCTCCGATTATCGTAAAATAATCTGATCAGATATTCCTGCCGTGTGTGGTGTGTTAAGAGTGCTCTCGTCTGCTCGGAAGGACGTCGGGACCGCTCCGATCTCAAATCGGGGATATCCAACATGTTGGATTTTTTTGGCCCGATTTCTCCTCGTGTGTGGTGTCCCCCGGGGACAAACGAGTACGCAGCCTGTGGACTGTGGCGTGTCAAAACAGCCGTCCATGCTCACGTTGTCTCCACTTCTTTGACCATCGCCTTTTCTTTTGATAACGTTTTTTTTTTCGGTTAAAAACAAACTACAAACTATCGCCACTGCATCCTCTCCGTCCGCCATGATTGTTTACTCTGAAGTCACGTTTGATCTCGAGGGATTTTGCGAGATTTTCCGTCTGACCTGGGAATGCTCTGGAGTCAAATCGGTTCGTGTGTGATGTGTTGATTTTGCCGTGTGGCTGCGCACCACACACTGTACGACCAAAACTGTTAGACCCGTGATTTTTTAATCGCCGTGTGTGGAGTCTCTCAGGTTTGGAAAATCGGCCGACAATTTTAAAATCGTCCCGTGTGAACCAGGCTTTAGCCATTGATTCATCAGGTCAGCGTTTTTGGTTGGAATTCTATGAGACATCATGGTATTACCTGGTCTCCCCTGTTTATTGTCGCAGCTCTTTACAATACAGCGAACACCCATGATTGTAAACTATGCTTTTACTATCTAGTAATTGCTGACTCTATTACTCCAACTCTGAGCGAACTCTCTGCTCCTCACCACAGTGCGTCTCGGGTGCTGCGGTAATCACTCCGCCCAAGTAGCAGTGCTTCGCCTTCTGAGAATATAGTTCCCAATATTTATACGGTTAAAAGATGGCTGTGTCTCATATGACCTTGTTATTTGTACACTCTGTGACTATACAAATCACAACATGTAAATAGGAAAATGTTTGCGTTATTTTGTCACTTATGGGGATTAGTATGCTAGCTGGAGTTATTTACATCCAGTCTTTGTGCTAAGCTAGGCTAGCGGTGGGTGCGTAAGACAGAGTTACAGCACGCACAGAGATGAAAAAGGTATATATGGACTTATCTAACTCTGGGGGATACGGTGAATAAGCTAAAGTCCCCAAAAGTCGGCGTGTTCCTTTAAAGCAGGGATGGGCAACTTTGATGATAGTGAGGGCCACAAATATTTTATCGTCACTATCAGAGGGCCAAATGTGACTGTGCACTTCCACCAATGGGATATTAAAAAATTAGAGGTACCATTTTAGAAGAAAACAATGCATGTATGTATGTATTACAGACTCTGCTTAGTGAATCAACCTGCATGTCGATATTCAATTATTTTTTCTGCTTCTTTTCATGAATGAACTTTTAACATAAACAAACAAAAACATTTCTGTGGCAGACATTTTTTATTATTATTAAAGTGCAAACATGTTGGGCTCTCAAAAAACAACCAATGATGGCAAAAAACTGAAAAGTAGCCTATTAAGTGAAAAAACTTAATGGGATATTGGAGAGTTAGAGCTACCATTTTAGAAGAACAAAACATATTTATGTCTGTATTATGTCTGTATTATGTCTGTAATGTTTAGTGAACCAACCTGCATTTCCATACTCTATTTTTTTACTCAATCTATTTTTTCTGCTTCGATTCATCAATTAACTTTTAACATAAACAAACAAAACATTACTGAGTAGCAAACCTTTTTTTTATTATTATTATTCCAGTGCAAACATTGTGGGCTCTCAGAAAAACATAAGCATACTTTCCACCATAGGCTACATCTCACCTACAGGGGGGAAAGTTTAAAGTTAATGAGATACTTGTGGTCTCTCCTGCTGGCGTCCAATAGACTGGATGTCAATGTCAATGTTAGTGCAGCCAATCCTCATGAGCTGAAACAGAACGTCATCGCTGATCCTGTTTCTTTCTTTTGACTTTATATGTTTCATTGTGGAGAAGTTGCTCTCGCAAATGTACATGCTCCCAAACATGCTGGCCATTGACAGTGCAAAATCCCTGAGAAGTGGAAAGCGGGTAGTAACCTCCAAAATGAAACTCCCCTCTCACTGCGCTTTGCTTGAAAAAACGTGTCTGACTGAATTTCGCAAAGTTCAAGCTGCAACTCGGAGGGTTGCTCGCTGACAGCAGCAGAGAGGGGGTCAGTGAATAACGCTATTTGTGACTGCATGGCGTGGAAATCATGGAAGCGGCACTTAAACTGCTGCTGCAGTGTTTCGATGTCGGCTCTGTATTTGTGAAAAATGTTCTCGCATTCAGGGACATCTCTCCGCATCTCTTCACAAGCGGGAAAGTGTGCAAAGTTTTGATAATTGGATGAAAATCCTTCTTTGAAAAGCTCTAATTTACGCCGAAATGCATTCATGTGTGCGTAAAGGTCGGATACAGTTTAGCCTCGCCCCTGTAACTGTGTGTTCAGGTGATTGAGGTGTGAGGTAACGTCTGTAAGGAAGGCCATATCGCAAAGAAATTCTGTCTCTGAGTTTTCGGGTGTAGGCACTTGTATCGCCTCGAACACTGTCCTCCAAAAACACAGGCGGTTCGGTGCGCAACGCAAAAAAGCGCTCCAGACACTTTCCTCGGCTCATCCATCTAATCTCGGTGTGCATTTGTAAATCCCCATACGCCGCGCTCACTTCATCCAAAAAAGCTACAAACCTCCTGTGACTGAGAGACCTATTCCCTCCTCGGATGAGATTTGTAACTTTAGTCATCAGATCCATAACGTGACTGAACTTAAGTGTCTTGGCACAGAGAGCCTCCTGTAGAATTAAAATAAAGATTAGATTCAGCGCTAAAATCTACACATCCTGTCATATTAATCTCATAAGGCCGCCCATATTCATAATCATAAAAAGTGAGCTGAAGATAAAACAACTCACCTGATGGATGATGCAATGCAGTATAGGACATTTCACCCCACTCTGTTGGAGGAGCCCGGCGAAACCATTGTGTTTTCCTTGCATCGCAGGTGCGCCATCAGTAACGACGGCTGACAGCTTGTCAAAGCCACCATAGTACTCATTCACAACACTGTTAACGGCATTTAAAATATCCGTCCCTTTAGTAGTGTTGTGCAACGACACCAATTTTAAAAGTTCTTCATGTACAACAAATGAACTGTCAATCGTTCTAGTGAAAATCAGTAGCTGGCTAATATCCATCACATCTGTGCTCTCATCCAACGCTAATGAGAAGTATTTGCAGTCGTGCATGACTTGTTTCAGTTTGCCATCGACGTGATTATGGATGTCAAAAATTCTGCGTGTCACTGTGCGACGGGACAAGGAGACAGTTTCAAAGTTTTTAGCCATATCCTCGTCTCCAAATGATTTGGCCATTTCCATTGCACACCTCTTCACCACTTCGCCATCTGACAAGGGCTTCTTGGCTTTAGCAAGCTCCAGTGCTAGACGCCTTGAGGGCAGACTCCTGTGTGGATGTAATTCTGGTAAAAATACTCTGTTGTTGATTGAGCTTCACTTTCAGGTCAGCTATAACAGCGGACCTAGCAGCTCCAGTGTACTTTCCATATTTGTCCCTGTGTGTGGTATTGTAATGGCGACTTAAAGCTGCAGTCCGGTGTTTTTCCTCTTTGTCGCCATCTCTGTTTGAAATCTTTAATTGCAGTTATTCGCGGAATTATTAACTTTGCGTGAGTTGTACATCGGCATGACACAGCGCGGATGAACACTGTTTTGAGGAGACTGCGTGTCTGTCAGTCACCGCGACGGTGTGGATACTGACAAGTAGTCATAGTGCTATGAAATAAACGGTTTATGAACTGAATCCCTGTTATGCATAAACGCGTTTTACATAATATTTTTTGGGAAAAGAATCATTTTCACTTTACCAATCTGATTCAGATCCAATGCTTGACAATGGAGGAGGCGGGTTTGGTTTTCTTGGAGTAGAGTGATTTGCTCCCTCTCATAGCTAGCACAAAATAATTCATATTTACCATAATAGCAAAATGAAAAAAGCCACAACAAAGAAAACTCCGTAACTGTGTGAATTAAGCGAACAAGTGTGCTACTGTTGCACGCTTGAACTATTGAAATGTCTTACCTGTCCAACAGAAAAAAAGCCGTTTCTGCGTCCGTTTTGAACCCCTTCAACTATCACGGAGTTCACGCCACCTTTCAAAAGCCTTGCTAATGTTAATCCTTGTTTTCGCGTGGGCCCGGTTGCAATCTCATTTTTTCTCTACCCACTCCGAAGTCCGAATTCTCCTGCGTTTTACCCATGGTTTTACCACGGGTGAATCTCCTGTTGTCACTGGTGGTTGTCGTTTGAATCTTTCTGGATCCGCCATGAGTTTAATTATTTGAAGAGCTGTGAGAAAAGGCTAAAAGCTTCCAACTCCAACATCCGCTCACGCAATATAGCCTACTTGCCGGGACTCCTTCTTTATGTGTACAGATGTGACGTAATGACGCAAAGACATGCTCGAATTTCCCGCGGAAATCCACCAGTACCACTGGAATTAAAATCATTATTACAAGCTTACCGTTTTGAATCGAGCAAAGGTAAGCAGAGATTTTTGAACACTGGCTGGTTATATTTTTTTAAATTATTATTATTTTGGATAATTTTTAACCCAAAAAAGTTACGGACAGCAGCTTTAAGTTGAAATCTTTGAATACCGATCTTGTTTCCAAACACACCAAACACATAGGTCTACCTTTGAATTCTGTAAACAGATAATCTGTTTCCCATCTCGTCTGAAAAGTACGATTCTCTTGATCCAGTTTTCTTTTTTTACCTCTCATGGTTCTGTTTATCTTCATCGTTGACTGTAGTGAAGCAGGTCCGACTAAGTGTTTTGCATAGGAGGCGCCCTCTATCGGTATACTGTATCATTACCATTTGTTCAGAAAATTTGTTCAGATGTAGTAAAACCCCTTCTGCGGGCTGTGACGAGTTCGGGCGCGCGCGCCTCCATTGGACGCGACGTCACGCCAGGCTCGCTGGTAGGCTGCTACAGTTGCCGCGGAGCAGCCAATGAGCGCGCTAGACAGCCTGCTCTAGGTCAGCTAGCTGCTGCACTGCGTTCACAATATATGCAAAATTAAGGATCATTTTTGGCTTCATATCTCGAGAAAAGATGACCTTTCCCGTAGCGTAAGCTTCTTAAGCAATACGAGAGAACCTCTCGTAAGAGAACAACATTTCTATGGAATTTGAAAATTGACCTGCGGGCCGCCAGTTGCCCATCCCTGCTTTAAAGGCACTAGGGTTGCGGCGGTGAGGAAAATTTCCCACCGGTTAATCGACGTGTGACAACACCGGTAATCCCGGTTTCACCGTGGGGGGCGGGGGGGGGGGGGGCATTAAATAGCTTTTAAATGCGTGCGCGTTATACTTTCACTTTCGAAATAAGCTTTTCTGTAATTTGACTCGTTCTCATCTCCACACGTGCTAAATGGTATCCTGATGCTTGCTGATCT